>CAKNYM010020772.1:0-23124 GCA_932195095.1 Andricus curvator | reverse complement strand
TCGGGATCTATTGTATAAAAATATACAACAAAATAGACACACAAAAAAACCAACATTATCTCTTATGAGGTTCAACATGAACCTTTTCTCCAGGGCAGGTATACCTATCCTGGCCAATATAGGCAACCTTTTTACTGTCTCAAGACAGTATAATAAATAAAATAAAGTCTGGCTACATCTCAAGAATGAAACATCGATAGATGTTTTTATTCCGTCTTCATTACCTCTTGATTAGGGGCAATTCAAGTCAGAACCAATTCGAAGAAATTTTATTCGGGCTAGAAGTTTCCGGCTGAAATTTAGAGACGACTAGCCATCACTCTTATGAAATCATCCCGAATTTCGGGACGACGAGACACTTCGAAATAATGTGTATGTTTATTCCACACTGTTAAAAACGCGGATTATATCGTAACTTAAAGTAGACCCTATAAAAGTGGCATAATTTAGAGTAAAAGTGTGTTTGTCATGCGGGGTAAAAAATGCTCAGTGTTAATTTAAAAATGACCTTTCCACTCCAAATGCAAGAAAAATCAAGAATTTGATGTATACAAGAAAAAATTATTAGCTCTATCGAAAAAAGCTTCAGGATGATTTTATAGGTCTTTTTTTATAGGAAATACCGTTTCATTTCATTCTTGATCCAAAATTTTCATGGCTAAAACCATCAATATTGGTGGTAGAAGACTAGCTAATAAAGAATCGAATGAACTTCACCTGTCTCTTTGGGCCGAAAAACAGTGTACCAAAATGAATTCTGATTATAAAATTAGGTGAAAATTTATCGTGGCGTCAGGCGACAGACAGACAAACGTTTTATCTTCTATATCATAAAATATGATCATGTAAAAATTGTCATCTATTGTTCTAATATGTAGTAGGTAAATACTGTATGTTTCATTTACCTTCACTTTGCTGAAAAATAAATTTTTTTCTTTTGAGTCATCGGAAACAACGTGATAATCACTCTCGGGGTCAGCAGTTTGCCTTATCAACTATATGATATGTAGTATATTGGGTTTCAATGATTAAAGCAATTTTACGTCGAACAATATAAAGGATTTACCTAGAATTTTATAATTCATTGAGAAATAGAATCCACTATCTTTATTTTATTTCGCTCAGTCAAAGAAATTCCACAACTTAGGCAAATGCATAATTTGCTTTTGCCCTAATTATGCATAGAAATATTCCGAAAAATATAATTTGATAATTTAGTAAAAAATTGACTTTATTTTTGAGAATATAAAGTCCAAAGCCATATTTCTTGATATAAAATTATAAACACTACGAAAGTATTAATTTATAGCTCTCACATAATCACTCATCAAGAAAAAAATTCTGCTCAGTTTCAAGTACAGGATGATTCGTTAGGATTTGCTAAATAATTGTAGAGGGACGTTTTTTATCAGTTTAATTGCACTTGGAAACTGATCAAGTTTGTTGAGACTGTTCTGGTCTAGATAGTGCAAAATTCACGGATCTTCACTACTTCACAGAATTCAAAAAACATCTATTGTTCAGACGAAACAAGAGTTCAAACATTCCTTGAATAAGTGGTAAAGGCGATTAATTTTTTTCAGTAGTCTTAAAAAAAGTGTGTCTAACAATCGTCTATTGGATCGCAACTAATCTCCCTCAATGCTTCTGAGAAAAAATATGTATACTTTTGGAGAGCGGCACGTAATTTTTATTAATTTTTCTTAGCTGTACTTAACACTCCTTTTAAACTTTTTAAACTTTTTTTCTTCTTTTTCTTGATACAAAAAATTATTTGTATTTTATTAACGATCTGGTTGCAACTGCTTTTTGATATATTATTACAAAGTGTTCTAAAATATTGAAAAATTTGAAAAATTAGTAGCTAATACAATAAAATGTTCTGACTTCCTTTGACTTAGAAAATTATCTTTTATTTTATGAATATATGAATTATGAATATGTCTGAAGGGTGGTACAGCAAAACGAATGAACCCAAAATTTGAATGATTTTCATGAAAGACAAAAAACATTCTAGAAAATTTAATTTCCAATTTAATCGGAAACTGAGAATTTTATTTCTAGATTATTAGTTGGTGAATGAAGGCGAAAAAAGTTCGATTAAAAAAAGTCAACCAGCTCCGAGTAAGTGAACGAGGTGGGTTTTATTTTGAGCCTTATAAGAAGTCTCTAGAACATCAGGTATAATTTCTATTTTTGTGCGGTTTTTTTGTTGACGTAATAAAAACAAATCCTTTGGCGAGAAATAATATGGCAAGTGCACTGGTTTCTGGACACGTATCAGTGGTCGAAAGAATATTTATTTCCACTTAACCAAATTGTAATAATATTATAAAGTTTCAGTAGTGCCCAACCTTAGAATCACTGTGCACTGGTACACTTACCCTATTTGAATTATTTCAAAACAGTCTAATAATCACCTTTCCGACAAAATGTGGGTTGTTTTGTTTTGCCGTGGCATCCTTTCATTGAGTCGTGTTTGTATTCTTTGAATTTTTAAAGCTTTTAAACTTTTATTAGCAAAAAATAAAAAATTGAAATATAAACTAGAATTTACAATATTTTTTGTATATACTTCCGAAAAGGTACACCCGAGAATATTGACTTGATACTTGGCTTAGAAGTTCCTTTTAGCTCCTTGTTGAACGGACTAGAAGAATTTTTAGCGCAGATCAATATAAATTGAGTTATTAATAATTTTGATTTTTTTTTTAAATTTGTTTTTTTTTCAAAATCTCGCAAACTATTGATTTTGGAGAAAAATGTTATTTGCAAAAGTTGTATATCTCATCGAAACACATATTTTTTTATTTCTGTACTTTTTTTCTAAAATTCATATTTTTCCAGAAAAATGACAACAATTAATTTTCTGATTTTGTGTTGAAAAAGGGGTTCGGCCGTTGGAAAAGTGGTTCAGCGTGAGTGGGTGGAGAGAGTGTGATTCACATTCACTCATGCCGACCCCAGTAGTATAGCTATGCGGGTTCGGGGACACAACTACGTAGTTCAAGCTACCACCGACAGATGGTGCCACCGATCAGTTCCTATCGGACAGTTACCATCAGCCGGTAAAACAGTTATAGACCAGACACCGTCAATGGGTAATGTAGAAACATGCATTTCCATCAGTTAGTAAGTAGAAACCTGTATTACCATCAATCGGTAAGTAGAAACCTGCATTACCATCAGCCGATAAGTAGAACCCTGTATTACCATCAGACGGAAAGTAGAAACCTGCACCGCCCTCAGTCGGCAATGTAGAAATTTGTTTTTCAATAAGTCGGTAAGGTAGGTATCTGTCATGGATCCATGTCTCGGTAGATAATGTAGGTCCCTATCTTACCGATCTAGACCCTCAATGTATCAACCAAGTGGTCAAACCCTATCATTATATAATTGGAACGAACTTCTGGTACAAATTTCTATACATGTCTAGACAGGTCAAACTTCCAGTTCAAACTTTCTAGAAGCGTAGATATTGGATGTAATTTCTATTGGATTTTCAGGAAAGATCAATTGATATTCTTAACTTTCACCTAGAATGGTACATATTTAAAATTATTTATTCCAGAAGATTCTTTGTAGAAGTGGTCATCTCTTAACGATTTTCTACACTGAAAAAAAATAATTTTGAATCAAAAAAAATTTCTTTGATTCAAAGAAATGGTCGTACTGAATACGTCCAATCATGTATTTCTTCAATTCAAAGAAATCGCTTAATTGTATGAAAAATAAGAAATTATTGAAGCAAATAAATAATTGCTTCAGCCTCTGAAATATTATTTGAGCGAATGGACGATGTCTTTAACTGAATGAAATTAGATATTTGGATTTAAAAATCAGTCAGTTGATATGATCGAATACAATTTCAATTCTAAGAAATATTTCCTTAATTGAAAGTATTGTCGATCGGATAAAATAAACGTTTTTTTAATTGACAGATTTGATTTTTTGTTTCAATGAAGCGTACTGTAATTCAAAAATACGACCTATTGATCGGATGGAAATATTTCTTTAAATCAAAGAAATATGAATCAAAGACAAAAATATTAATTTGAAACCAAATAAATGACTCATTGTTCCAAATGAATGTGCCATGAATGGGAATGAATATTTCTTTGAGATGAGAATATGTGAATTGATGGAAAGAAACATATTTTAAAGTCAAGCAAATATTTTATAGGCTCACAAAACTATTTTTTCGCATCAAATTTTTGAGTATTTGAAGCAAAATAATATCCCACTGATTCAAACAAATATTTCTTTGGCCTAAACCATGCGCGAGTGCAATAAAGTAGTTCGTACTTCAACTGTAGTACATATTTTCCTAAATAAACAAATGGATTCTTTCAGCCTAAATTATAATTAACATTGTTATTATTATACATATTTAATTTAAACAACGCATCACGAATATATTTTACAATCTTGATGAACCTCAAACAGAAAAATTCGATGAAAAATCCACCTCCAGCAGGAATCGAACTTGGGTCCGTCGAGTGTCAAATCCACAACGATGACCACTACGCTGTCGCAACATGGAAATTATGAGGCGGAAAGCCGTATTTAGCTCTCGCCATAAATGCCAAAGAAATATTTCTTCAAATCAAAAACATGGATATTGAATTTAACAACAGATTTCTTTGATCTAAAGAAGTATTCAATTGAAACAAATTATGCCAAATTATTGAATGTTTGATTTGAAAAAATAATTACTTCGTTGGAAAAAATGTTTATTTGTTATGAATAATTTAATTCTAGTAAGCAAATAAAACATTTCCTTCAAATGAAGAAATAAATATGTATGCAAACACAATACCTTGTTCATCTAAATAAATGCTTCATTGGTATAAATGCATGAACTCTTTGTAACAAATAAATATATTTTTAATTTAATTAATATTATTTTGAATTAAATCATTATTGCTTTTATTTGAATAAACTTAAGGACTTGATTCAAATATGCACAATTAATTGATTCAAATGCGTCCGAATCAATTCAAAGAATCGAACTCATTGAATCAAATAAATATTTCTTTGCGATGATTATGTCGACTTCTGGCATGGAATAAATATTTTGTTCAGTTTAGTGAATATACCTTTATATTAAAAGAATATTTTTTAAATTTAAATAATACTTGCATTGTGTTGATTACAATAATTGTTAGAATGCAATAAATATTTATTTAATTGAATGAATATTCATTTATCTTGAATAAGTATTTCTTCAATTTAAGTCATTATTTCGTTGCAACAATTATATCAACTTATAGTGTTAAATATTTTTTTTTTCAATTGAACGAATATCGATTTATCGTGAAAGAATATTTTTTAAATTTAGATAACTGTTTTATTATTATTGTTTTGACAGTTCTTAGCATGAAATAAATATTTCTTCAATTGAATGAAAATTCATTTATCTTGAGTGAATATTTTCTTGACTAAAAAAAATGAACTAATTGCTCCAATGATGTATGAATTATTCGATTCTAAAACATATTTATTCATTTCAAGGAATCGATTTCATTGGACTAAAGAAGGAGTTCTTTAGGCGCCTAAAACGTATTCAATAAACCTAGATTCCTACCTTCTAGGAAATCATTTCTTTGTCTTGATATTTTTCGTATTTAATGCGAAGAAATATTTACTCATATTAAAGAAATTTCACACAAAGAACTCATTTCCTTGAATTAATGCGTGAATCTTTTGCATCTAAACAATATTAACTTAACTGAAGTAAACAATTCCTTGGTCGAAAGAAAAAAAAACCAAAGAAACGCATTTCCTTGAATCAAGTAAATTTTTTTTTCAGTGTATACGTCGAAATTTCTAGGTCTGACGTATAACGTGTTGTGTCGATACTTCTTGTTCTACACTAGTTCTACTTATAGTTCTAGCACTGACGCTGTTAATCACAATGAATACTCACTCGAGTGTCTAATGCTCGAAATTTGAATTCAAGCCAACGTCGTTTGTAGAAATCCAGCGTTGAAAAGAACGACAGCGAGCAATATTTTGGATTTTGAAACCAACCCAATGACGTTTGAAAATATCCCACGCTGGAAGGAAGTTGAAGTTCGCACACACTTTGAGCAATGCGGAAAGCGAAATTTGAATCCAACTATTCATAAATTGAATCTAATTTAAATCTAGATAATACTAAAGTGTTTAAAATTAATTGAGGCAAACACGGTTAAATAAATACGCCGTTTTTTTTTACCTCTTGAATAATTTATTTATTGTTCACAAACTTTTTGCAGTACATAAAATTTACAATGTAAATGGCACTTATTGCACATATTTAAATTCGAAAAGATTATAGGGTCCTCAAAAATAACGAAAATAGAGCTTTTTTGTAGCAGCTGCTTCTTCGAACTTCTCAAACGTCTCCTCACACGTAGCATCTTCAAATATTTTAATGATCCTGCCTCGCAAGAAGACTGCATACTGGTTTTCCAACTCAGCCACAATTTTTGTACCATATTTTGTGTGTACTTTACGAATTTTCAAAACGGCGTATTTCTTCTTCAGGGTGAGAGCTGAAAGCGGTCTTGTAGGCAAAACTCAATCGATGTGGCCAACTACGTTAATACCTTTGAGGTCCATCTTCTCCAAAGGGATTTTTCACTTGTACTATTTCAAATTTTACTAGATGATGACTCTGCACTGTGCTCGACGATAGACTGAAGGCACTGAAACCTGATGCTCCTTTTATACCCCATTACCCCTACTCTAATTACGTTCTAGAAAGATCGATCAAAGTTGCTATAAGGTTCGTTACACGCAGAGCTGTTGCCTGTATTAAATTTCTAGAGCCATCCATATTGATTGTAATCTCTAACGGTTTTGCGGTAAATATTAATCGAAAGTTTCAACTTCCACCTAAAACGGTGCTTTTTTAAAATTTAATGGTCAAGCCTTCCAGAAATTTTGACGTCATATCTGACGGTTTTCTATACATCGAAATTTCTAGAAGGTCTGACTAATAACGTGTGGTCCCGATACGCCTTCTAGTTCTAAAGACATCGACGCAGTTAATTATAACGATCGCTCGCTCTAATGTCTTTCGTTTGAAGAAATAAGATCGCGCGAAATGTGAAAATGCAACCCAACGATGTGTGCCCAGCGCTGAAATTCGATATCAACCCAACGATGCTTGAATAAAGTCCAACGTTGAAAATGCAGTCCAACGACGTCTGTGATTGTCCAACGCTGGCAGTAAGCGATATTTGGATTTAAAATGTAACCCAACGATGTTTGTAGAAGTCCAGCGTTGAAAAGAATGATATCGAGCAATATTTTGGATTCTGATTCCCAGCCAATGATGTTCGAAAATATCCAAAACCGGAAGGAAAGATACCGAATAAAATTTAAAATCAGCTTAACTAATTCTTATCTAATTCTTAGCTAATTGAATAGTTTTAAATAAATCTTCACTCGATGTCAAATTAAATGTTGGGTTTATTCAAGAAAAAAGACTAAGCTTAATTTACAAGAGAAAATCTTAACATACAATGTGATAAAAGTAAACGTAGTTAAAACATAAATTCACAATGGTTACAAAAGTCTTTGAGCGCTGTGTTGCTCAAGGAAGTATCTAAAGTATTAACGCATTCAGTCATATTTTCCTCATCATCATTGTAGTCGGTTTTACTGTCAGCGTATTGCCTGATAGTTTGTTGATCTCGAGGAGTCAAGAACCGGGTCTTGATAGCTAGAGCATTTCGAACTGCACAATTTTCATTCCAGCATTGTAGGTGGTGATTGCATCTTGTTAAAACTGAACTACACAGTTTTTTCAACGGAGGGCAGCCCAGATCTTCCAGATTATTCACATTTTGCACATACTGGTCCAACTATTTTTTTCTTTTCCAATCCTTTAACGTAGACTGCACTAGCGCCAGCTAGTGTATCTTGAATGATAAGCCTTACTTCTTCATAGGGTATATCACCGGAAGTCCATTCCAAGCCATGGTAATTGCGTGTCAACCATAAATTTTCATCCTTGTATTTAGCAGGCAGCGAGTCCCCGTAGTGGGGTGGTTCAAACAGGTAGACTACAGGCTGAGCGTCTTCCTGGAAAGGAATTATAGCCAACTCCTTGAAGACGAACTGGTTGATGGGCTTCTTGAAACCTTGTACGTCTACGATGAACTCCATATTGATGAAAACTGAACTATATTGCTGGAATCATCTCTATTTTATACCTTTTTTTCCCCACCGCCACTGGCATTACCCGCACCACTATCGTCTTAAATCAACTTCTTCACGTTACCACTAAGTGCCTGGTACTGAATCGTACGGTCATGTATAATTAGACAGTGGGCTGCAGTTTCAGCGGGAAAATTGTTTGCAGATTCAAAATCCAAACGAACGTCCACGGCGGTCTGTTTGAGGAACTCATTTTGTTCTGAGCAATCAATGACACTAAGAGGAGCGTATTGTTTGAAATCACTTTTCTTCAACATTGGTTCAGGCTCTTTATCATAGTAGGCTGCCTGAAAGTTTGCATACATCTGCAGATTTAAATTACCGTATGGATAGCACTGTGAATTGAGGAATAACTTGACATTGGTTATATCGCAGTGATCGAAGCAATTAACATATCTGGCTAGCCTATCCTTTCTACCTGTCTGAAACCCCAGTATAATGTAACGTGGTTTTTCCAACTGAGTTGACGTTTTCACAATTCATATATGTCTTGAGGTTGTGGGAAGCAGTGGGTATTCATACAATTCCCATGAGCGAAAACTCATAGCTGTGAAAAAATCTTTTTCAACAATTTTCAACAAATGAAGGGTCGGGGAACGTTGTTCTTTCAAATTTCATGCGAATCCGTCAAACAGTTTTCGATTTATGACACACCAAACTTAAGCACGGGCCTAACCCAAGAGGGTACAGGCGAACAAAAGGGCCTAACCCCGAGCAGTAAGCATTCACTCGGCTTAGTACGGCCTGATCTGCGATGCAATTCTATGAATAAATACTAGCAAACACAATAATAATTTTTCAATGAATATATTAGCTATGTTGTGAACAATTCATTATTTATTGTCTAGTACATTTTTCTGAACCTGATCTATTATATTGAGCGATACTTTATTTTCGTTATATTATTATTGATTTTTCTATCGTTTCGAATTGGATAGGAGGATTTTTCCCACGTAAGAGTTTTCCCTTTGCCGTCACGTACTCCAAGCCCTGACGCCTCATCTCGCGACGCTTGGCTTGCTTCCTTGGCATACTCCACCGATTTCTCACCTAGAAAAAATATCAAAATGACCGTGAGACTTTACTGAACAAACGCCCGTTTGAAATTTTTCGAAACTCTATCACTAAAAAAAAGAGAAATAAAAAGCTTAACAATGTTTACTTACCTTGCTCTTCTTTTCCTTCAACAAGTGCAACATATGATGTAAAATCGATAATATCGACCGCGATTAGTTTCCCCAAAGCCTGTGATACAACCTAGTCATGCTACATGGCACCACATACCTATAAAGTGGCAATAAACCTAGGCGAACGAAATGAAAAAATCATTTCTACATAAAGCACAATGTGGGGCTAGGCCCTTTTGTTCGCTCGGTACCCCTTGGTTTAGGACCTTGACTGACTTTGATGAATTTTTAAAAAATGGAAAAAAATTTTATAATTTTTTTGGTTTACACCCTCGAAACGGCGTTTGGTTGAGGAGTCCAAAAATGTATAAAAGTCAATTTCGACAAATTTGCGGGATAGTCCCTTTTGTTCCCCGACCCTTCAAATGAATGTTCTGCTGATCTGAAGTCACAACATATGGTATCATCCACTCCACTTTATGAACCGAGAGCTTAAATTGCTCTTCGTTTCATGGCGCTTGCTGTGCTTGAACCACAGCATTTCAGTCACTGCGTGATCTTGTGAAGATGAGTTCATGCTTTGCATTAACAACGATCTTTCGATAGTCTTCAGCAAATCCTAGGATCATACTGAGTGGGATAGTGACATCAAAGTATCCCTCATCATTGGTAATACGTTTTGTTCCTTCCGGGTTGTCTAGCCATCCTGCATTCTCCATAAAATAAATTTGTCCAGGGCCAAGTGAGACATAGTTTTTTATGGTGCTAGTGAAAAAGACATTTTTTCAGCTATCAATCTCAATAAAATTGAGTTCGAAGCGAACTTCATCAAACATATAGCAGATGGCATTTCTCACTAGTGCTGTACTAGTAAGAGCTATAACTCCATCAGGCCTTGTTAGTCTTCCATACACATGCAGTGAACTTTTGCTAGGTAGTACGCACAAATCTTGATGCTGGACAGTAATTCGAATTTCATCACTGTTGTTGAATGATGATGAGGCATAAGGTTGATGTGTATGAATCTCACAGTGAGCTATGGACTCATCAAATCTCACTGGTGCTTCAATGGTAAGCATTTCTTCCATTTTTATTACAACAAAAACAGATGATAAATATCTTAAATGGATATTAATGATATAAATGGTATTGTTATAACCTCTTCTCAGAAATTCACCAAGTGACCGTCCTGATCAACTATGCGGAGCTAAATTTGATGTATTGTCTTCACGGCGATTTGAAAGTAAATGACGTGTGACGGCACATCAACGATCTTATATCCTGGTGGTACAACAGGAAAGAATTCATGAATCGTGTGCACTTTGCGATTGTTGATATAAGCTCCAGTAGACATATTGCACTCAACTCGTAGAGCATTCACGTTGAGAATAGCCACAGGTAGATCAGAAGTATGAGTGTTATTGGCTTCAAGAATACGAGGTGTGAATCCCAAAAATCGTCCAATAGAATCGTGAGGTTGAAAGTTCACTTTGCGATCACACTTTATCTCGCTGCGCAATGTGTTATTATTTGGCTTAATGTTTATTGTAATGCCGCTAACTGCTAGAGCCTTCTGGACATAACTCTCAATGTTTCTCAATCTCATAGCTACCAGTAGGTATGGTCACTACTTGATCACCCACATAGATTTTATTCTTTCCAGTATCAACGTTAGGTATCGCATGAAATGTGAGCAATTCAACAAGTCCAAGGGCAAAGCTCTTATAAGGAGAGAGTTCTATTGGTGGAAAATACTCTGAGTCTAGCACAGAAGAGTTTCCTGTTATCGTTTGAGTAAATGATTCATCCATGATGATGTTCCTCTCTGTACTGACTCTAGTTAGTTCATCACAAACTCTTATATAGACAGTATTTATCTTTTATCTGCAGCTGTCGAGATAACAATTTTAAGCACAAGTTTCCACATTCAACATTGTCATAATCCTGATATGTGTCATGATTTTACTTTATCACGCTACCAACACCTAGGTAATCTATAAGATCCAAAGGTGGACGAAGATTATCGAAACTGTCAAAGTATAGGACATTATCACCGATCTTTCTATAACTTACCCAGTGGGTACCAGGGCCGTAACTATCCTCAAGATTCACAATAGCTAACTCAATTTGGTGGGGTCCCTTTACTGGTAGTTGATTGCGCGTAAATACTCCACGAAAATGTGGAATCTTTAGAGCTTTAGCATACTTGAACAGATCAGTATCAGTGAGTGCATGGTGAGGTAGCTTTACTGCAAGTTTTTTGGCACCTGTCCTAGATGAAGTCCCTGTCCTTTTCGGAAATATTTCATATGAATACCTAATCCTTTTCTATAGGGTTTTAGGTGTAAACCTTTACCTAGAGCAATAACCTCCATTGCATTGTTATGATGTTAAGCTTCTGCCAGTTGTTTGGCTGCGCTATCATCATTTGCTGCCTTACCTACACCTGCTGCTCCACCAGTAAGAACGCTAAGTGCACTGAGTCCAGCAAAAATTGGAATCAGTGACAAAACACCACCGACTTTCGGAGGGATTGGTAGGACACGTGGATTGTGTACTTGATGTTTATCGCCTATGCTTTTCACAGCTTCCTTTGCACCTCTGATTGCAGACTTTATGGCCACTTTTGCATCAATACTTCTTTTAATTGCTTTCTTAGCTGCATTCACAACCTTTTTGCATGCTCTTATTTTATTTTTTATAGCTGGTTTCTTTTTCACACTAGGTTTCCTCTTCTTTGAACTGGGTTTCTTCTTCAACCCCATACCGAGTTTCGCTTCGGCATGCATCACGTTAGTTATCGCCAGTGCTGCCGCTTTCTCGCTAATTCCAGCGTCTTTAACAAAAACTCTCTGCCAGGCTTTACTGGCTAGTATACGATCTGCAGCATTTCTCGTTTCAACGTTCTCGCGATTTTGCGAGTATGCAATGTCGTGTTCTTTGCACGTTGCGTCTAAGGGATCGACACCAGGATCACCTCTAGCAAGGCGTTTGGCTAGCTTAGTACCTGGACCACAGTATTGGTAGCCAGGCAAGTGCAACTCGAACGGCAAGTTGTTGATGACTTTGTTGACCAACCCTTTACCTCGATGATGTTGTGATACTTTATTTGCTTCACACTCGAAACCACCATAAGGGAGTGGTTGTCCCATGGCCCAACGGTACAGGTTGTTTGCATCAAAATACATAATGTAGATAATCTCCCCATTTTATTTGAAAACTGCCATATACTTATTGTTGGCAATGGCATATATCCGTTTGATCATTGACTCACTCCACACCCCTTTGCCATTCTCAATCAATTTTCCGTGACACCTTTGGACAAAGATGCTTTGCGGTGCACAGGATAACTCCTCAACGGATCATCGGAAATAAAAAAAAAAAAGATTTTGATAAATTAAATGAATGCCTATAACACAACGGTCTGCTTGCACTTTTTTTTGGTTTTGACGGTCAAAAAACTGAAAAATTCGATTTTTTGCCCAAAAAATCCGCCATTTTGTTTCTGTAAAATCGCAAAAAAATCGATCAACAAGACCGTTGTGTTCTTGCGATATATCTGTGAAAAGTGTATATCAAATTTGGTGAAGATCGGTGCAATAGTTTTTAAGAGAAACTGTGCACCTACTTAAAAAATGCAGTTTTGAGAAAAACGCGTTTGAAGTTTTAGGCACGGAAAAAGTTCAGCAAATTTTTTTTTTTTACTTAAACTGAATCATCGATTCCAGCTCCATAAAGCAGAGTACGGAAAGGGACTGAAGAAGAACACGAAAGATAGACAGAAAATATCCTTTAACCACCGTGTTTGACTTTGACCACTGTCTGCGTCTACTGTGCTCCGCTCGAGGGGCGGCGACTTACAGCTCTGTAACTTGGCAAGTTTAGCTCCGATCGACTTAAAAGTTTGAGGGAATATTTTTGAAATGCTAAACTACAAGAAAATTAACACACAACGTTAGTGAGGAGTTCCAACCTAACTTGTATATATTTGAGCATGGCATCCCATGTCACGCCAGGAGTGGTGTAGTAGTGTGCGGGGTCAAGATCATAAGCCTCAAGACATTGTTCTCAAAAACTTTCGAAGACATCAGTCAGCAACAGCACGTCTGTCTCCGTGTACAGCTTTACATATTTATCAAAAGTCTTAAGATTAAATGCAGACCATAGATGTTGTGCATGTGCATATTCCTCATTAGATATTGATGAGTCATTCAAAGTGCTATAGAATTTTTCTTTTGTTGGCAACTGACGTTCTTTTAGTTTCTCTCTCGAGTCAAGGTATTCATAAGGAAAAACATCTTTCCTCGTGAGAAGCTCAATTTTTTTCTCTTTCGATATCGGTGAATAAAGAATTTACAATTTTGTAAATAGTGAGTTACGATGCTAACTTCTCCAAGGAAGAGGCCATGAATCGAAATGAATCTATAAATCTGAATTTTATTTGAGTTTCCTCAACATACTTTATGAATGAAATATACTTTTCTTTATTCAATCCCAAATCTTTAATTTTACCATCAAATTGTGTAGCAACATCCCGAATAAGGAAGTCAGCATCGTCCCCACTTAAGTTGTGGAACAGAACAGGTATGTTCCGCGAATCCTGATATTCTAGGTTACAATGCTCGTATGCTGGACCACGGTACATACCTGTTAGGTTGCAGTGATCACGCACTTTTTTCATCGGTAGATGTAGGGCTTTCTGGCAGATATGACACGTAGTGGCTTCCAAGAAAGTTTCTTGTTGCCTTGGTGTTAGTTCTTGCATCGGAACTAGAGATGTAAGTATTTCATTACAAATGTTTGCTATTCTCCACAATTCCGGAGCAAACCACTTTGCTGGTTCTACATCTTCAGGGCAGGACTCACAGAAAGACAGTGACTCATCATAAATGCACTTGAGATAATATCCTATATCACAAACCTCATGCCTTTTAAACACCTCAGTGTTTGATGTTCTTTCCTGGTATTCCACAGGTTTTAGCATAGACTCACAATTTGCATAGATGATGAATGGAACCCTCTCTCGAGCCATCAATTTTTCGTCAGATGAAAAATAGTGTAGGCATCGATCACTAATATAATTTGCGGTTTTTCTTTGCAGATAGTTGTCTGCTCACTAGTCGTGAAAGATTTTTTACCCATATATAATGAAAATTAAATGACTGTGGCCTGCTATCCTGATAATCTTCTACGTCACTACTCTCTTCGTTCACATACTCTTTTTCAACTCGGAGAAGGTTCACGCGGATATTCCTCTTTTGAGAAGTAAGATGTACTGGAACCACAGTAAATTCATTCTTCTTGTTTTTGATCCGGCCATAGACGTTTACTGATATTTCATTTTTTTCTTCAAATTTTGTCACGTCTTTTTATGCTACTGGGAAGTTGATTCCAGAAAAATCTAATTTATCTTTGTGTTCAGTATAGCTGGACACACGTTTAACATTTTTTCCCCTGTATTAACTGGGTATGCATATGGCGGATAGTATAGCCCATTTGAAACATTCGTTGTCATTCATGTTTTGCACATTGATACATGCTTCTTTCTTCTTTATGCATGAAGGAAGTTCGATATAAGAACTATCGTTCATTGGATTAAGCTTATTGATGTTCACTGAAAGTTTTATAATAGAGTGTAAGGTCCACCCTGAATCTTTTTCCTCAAAATCTTCCATTTCATTGAGGATCGGATATCTCACGTAGTTTTTAAACCAGAGTTTCAAAATAATATAGCCTGCAAATAATATGTAAGGATCACAGCGTTTACTTTCAAAGCCCTGTGTTCACGCAAAGCCTTGCCCACCTCAGAAATAAATAATCTTTCGGCATCATTCAGAAAAGCAAGAACATCTTTGTGAATAAGGTTGGCTACAACACATGTTTTTATTCTACTATCAAACGCTTTGTCAACATCAATCCATGTGACTCGATTGCTGATGTCATCACGTTTTGTTCTTTTGTTTGGCAGACCACTTCCTTTTCTACTGAACAAATCAAAACGAGCCTTAAGACATGCTAATTTTTCAATTATATTCAAGGACTTCCGTTTTTGATTTATTGTCAGTGGTGGTGTTTGTGTTGAAAGTTCCTTTCTCACCGTCTTTAGATACATCATACACTCACTTCTACATTTATGTACTTTGTCCAGCTGTATGTTACCAGACGATGATGATGAAATCAAGTTTAAAACTTCATCGATCATAGGAACAAGTTTAACATACTCGTGAAGCAGCATCTTTACACCTAGTCTTGGACGTATTATTAAAAATCCTTAAACTTCACTTCAATTAGCATCTTTATGTTTTGATGTTAACCACTCTGCAATTTGAAATAGAATCATTAAGCTCAAGCTCTGATGCCTTCTTTTATAGGCTTATAGTACTCAAACTTCGTATTGGAAGTACAAAAGGTTTTCCCCTACCACTTTTTGTCTACTTTTTTTGACCTGTCTCGAAATTTCTAGGAAGTTGTACTGGAAGTTCGTACCAATTATATAATGATAGGGTTTGACCACTTGGTTGATACATTGTGGGTCTAGTTCGGTAAGGTAGGGACCTACATTATCGACCGAGACAGGGATCCATGGTAGATACATACCTTAGCGACTGATGATAAAGCAAATTTTAACATTGCCGACTGATGGTAATGCAGCTTTCTACTTACCGGCTGAGGCTAATACGGATTTCTACTTGCTGACTGATTATAATACAGATTTCTACCTTACCGACTGACGGTTTCTGGTCGATAACTGTTTTACCGACTGATGGTAACTGACCGTTGGGAACTGATCGGTAGCCCCATCTGTCAGTGGTAGCTTGAACTACGTAGTAGTATCCCCGAACCCGCCTAGCTCTACTACTGACGCCATTTTCCAACAACCAAAAAAAAACCGCGCATCCTAATCTGCGCCATTTTTAATGGCCCAAACCCCCACCCAATACTCATGCCGACCAAAGATATTATAAACGTAGATGCGGTGCGGGCTTAGTTACCCGCGATAAATATAGACGGCGCGTCCGGCGAAAATTGTCAGTTCCCCTCTACCCTCCACTACTCCCCGATAGCACCCATCGATATAGTTCGCCAACAGCCACTTGGAGCGCTGTAAGCAACTCTCATCATACTCCTCGAAGCGCACTGATGGTAACTAGCTCAGACAAGAACCATTCAAATTGAAAATAAATTCCCAATTAAAACATTTTTACAATTTTATAAATCTTTCAAAATGTTCTGATATATTTTTGGGACGACTGAAAAATCCCGAATAATAACATTCCCGACACTGTAAACTTTCCCGAAATTATAAAATTGCCGAAATCTGAAAATCCGCAATTTGAAAATTCCCGAATAATAAAATTTCAGTTAGAATATTCTCGAATAATAAAACATACAAACTAGAAAATTCTCGAAATTAACCAATTAAGAAAATGGTTTTTTAATCAATATTATTTATTTATTAAAAATACAATAATAAAATATTGTTATCATAGAATTTGTTTAATGTTTAATTTTTATAAAATTATTGTTTGAATTTAAAATAACAATCATTGTATAAAAATGTTATAAAAAATAAAATTAAAAACACGTGCGCTTCGAACAAAACAAACTTTGCAGGCTTTAATTCAGCACTGACTTATCTCGAAGTTTATTTTTATTTTAATTTTATAAAATTAATAATTCGATTTTTGAGAACGTTTTTTGTGACTTTTAAAAAATACAATGCACATTTTCAAAAACAACATTTTTTATCCAGAAATATTTTTTTTCAATTATTTTTTTTTTTAATTCAAACAATATTACATAAACATAATTAAAAAATATATGTATTTCTGGATGAAAAATTGTGTTTGAAAATGTGCATAGTATGTAAGAAAAATACGAAAAACGTTCTCAAAAATTGAATTTTAAATTTAAAAAAAGAAATAAACAAAATTAATTCCGATATAAATCGGTGCTGAATTGAATCCTGCAAAGTTTGTTTGAAAAATGTTATTAGGTTTGAAGAAAATTTGGAGAGAGCACTTTTTTTCTTTCAAAGCGCACGTGTTTTTTAATTTATTTTTTAATACAATCTTTATACAATTATATTGTTCCTTCAAATTCAAACAATAATTTAAAAAAATGTAATATTAAGAAAATGTAAGTAAGTATACCATTAAGCCATTTCCCTTTCAGGGTAGGCCTGAGGTGGATAATTTCTTGCAGTAAATAACTACAAGTGTGTATTTGATTATTGTATTTTTAAGAAATAAATTAAAATTATTAAAAAACAATTTTTTCATTTTTAAATTTGTGAATTCCATAATTCGGGAATTTTTTGCTTTGGATATTTTCTGTCGAGAATCTTCCAGTTCGGTAATATTATAAACTGTTCAAAAATTTTATAATTTCGGGAATTTTATTATTCGAAAATTTACCAATTCGGCAATTTGATAGTGTCGGAGATTTCATTTTTCGGGATTTTTCAGTCATTTCTTTCGGAATTTCTTTAATCGTGCTATATTTTTATACCTTCTTTTAAAATTATGTAATTTTTCAAAATAAAAAGTCAGAATTTAATTTCGAAATCATCAAAAGTATCAATTTTCTTTTAAATTATTTAAAACCTTTTCAAATTATTTTTGAAAATTTGTCGGAACTTTTAAGTATCTTTTAAAGTGATTCCCATTTTCCCTAAACTTTTTGTAAAATCCTGCGAAAGAAAATTGCCTCAAAAGCTTCCATATTTCTTTCAAATTTTGTAAATCTTTTGAAATGTATGGAAATATTTTTAAACATTCTTTTAAAGTTATGTTCTTTTTTGAAGTAAAAAGTCTTTTCAAATATCCCAGAAATCTTTTTAAAACATTTTTGTTAAATTTTTCAAAATTTTTGAGAAGCTCCTAAGTTTTTTTGTTGGGAACATTCAAAAACCTTCAACTTATTCCAATTTTCCCGAAATTAATCGTTGTTCAGCTATTATTTACAAATCAAAATTCAACACTTTTACTTTAAAATTACAAATTTAAAAAATAGAAAAATTATAATTGTAACATTCAAAGTTTAAATTTATCACTCTGAAATTGTGACAATTCAGTTTCGAATTGTTTAATATTGAAAATTGTTTTTTTTTCAATTTAAAAATTCCAAATTGAATGGATTAAAAGTGGAATATTTTATACTAAAACAATACTTGAATAAGATTTTGAAATTGAATAAAGGCGTTTATTTATGAATCTATTAATTTGAAGTGATTTTTAAATTGAATATTGTTTATGAAGACTCAATCGGGTGTTTACATTTGTGTAGCTACTAAGGCTTTCGAATTAAACTAGTTCAAATTTTAACGTTAAAATATGTAAATTATATAACTTTGAACAGATCCAGAATCGTCTTGTAAAATCAATTACTGTTCAATTTTTAATACTCGAGCTACATTTCTAAAAGCATGAGTTAATTTATATTTACAGCTGATCAATTTAAAAAGTTTTGTTATTTTCCGGTCAAAAAATAGATTCACTTTCATTTCCCGATTTTTCCCGGTCGCGAGTCTAGCTCACTATTTAGAACAACTTTCATGTTTTTGAAAAATTAACTTTTCGGTTCTAACTTCCGGGACAATCATTTTATTCCTTGAAATATTTTCTACAATTCTCGTGGTTATTTTTTTATTTTAAGAAACGTATGTAAAAATTATACTATTTTTATTTCTACAAACAATATTTTTCTTCAATAAAATTGTTGTAGTAAAAGCGTTTCGAAGACTTTTTTTTAAACTTTCGAGAAATAAAATAAATATTTATAGGTCGACCAAGGTTAATTTTCTTTAGAAAATTTTCCTTCAATCTCATTTTTTCCAGTTGTTTTTACTATAGTACAATTTAGGTTTGTATATTTGGGCGAAGAAATCCGTTGTATAGTTTGACAAATATTCTTTCTAAATAAATATTTTGTACAGAAAATTACCTTGAGTGACCTTTAATTATTATTTCATAAACGTAAAAAAACCAGGTATCAATGTTTTATATGAAAAACACAATCCATGAGTGACAGAACGAAATCAGAAACAATAATAATGTCAATTTATTCAGAAACAAGCACTTTGAACAAAATTGACCTTGAGCGAACATTAAATATATATTTTTCAATTTTGACAAAACTCAGGTGTTATTTTCTCACAAAACAAAAATAATTTGTGGGGGTGCTAAATTATTAAACTAGCTGTGAATTCGATCTAGAGTGTTTCCACTTTGTTTGTATTTATAATTATATTCACTCAAAAAAATGTCTGGTTAAATAAACCAAAATTCTGGTTAAATATGCCCTTCCCATTTTGTTTGGTTAGACTAACCAGAATTATGGTTGAATTAACCAGAATTCCGGTTAAATTAACCAGAAATTCTGGTTAATTCAACCATAATTGTGGTTACTTTAACCAGAAAAAATAGTAAGGGCATATTTAACCAGAATTGTGGTTGATTTAACCAGACATTTTTTTGAGTGTGGTGCTCATTTTACGAGCACTTTGCTTCCCGTTAGCAAATGTATTTGCTTCCTCATAGAGGAAGCATTAGTTATTTTTTTTTAATAATAGACAAACCAAAGTCTTCATTTTGCTCAATTTAAAAATAGAAATTTACAAAAAATACAAAATTACAAAATAATACAAAAAATTTTTTAATTTAAAGACAAATCAAATTTTGTATTCGAAATTATAATTTTTCGAACTGGAAAAGGGAAGGGAAAAGTTCTATCGCGCCATCTCCCTTTTCCAGCTTTGTGATTTCTTTACAAAAATTGTCAGAATTACTGTATTTGAAAATTTATAATCAAAAAGTCTTTTCTATTAATGCGTCAACTTTGAATTATGTCTATGAAAAAAGTTTTTCTGTTTGAAACAGATGATTCAAATATTATAAATGAGCATAATTTCCCTACTCTTGAATAAAATGTATTAATATTGTAAGTCAATCGATTCGTCTCGAACCAAGGAATCTTTTATATTCTTTCACCAACTTTGAATTATGTTGAAGAAAAAAGTTTTACTATAAAAACCCGTATTTTTAAATATTATGCATTACCATAGCTTCCTTACTCTTCAACAAAATTTATCAATATTATAGGTCAATCGATTCGACTCGAAACAACACCTATTTTCTGTTCTTGCATCAACTCTGAATTATGTTAATGAAAAAAGTTTCACTATAAAAAAACCGATTTTCAAAATGTATAAATTACCATTACTTCCCTACTCTTTAATAAAATGTATTAATATTATAGGTCAATCGATTCATCTCGAACCAATGAATCTTTTATATCCTTGCATCAACTTTGAATTATGCTACTGAAAAAAGTTTTACTATAAAAAACCGAGTTTCAAAATATTATTGAGTGCTAAAAAAAATTCAATAAATATTTTTCGAAATCCCTTTGTCAGTTTCAAGATATTAGTGAGGAAGATAAGCCCTCCAAGTTTCATCAATTTATGTGCAACCGTTTTCTAGTTATCGTGTTCACAAAAAAGTGTGACATCCACACACACATCCGGAAAATTCCTTAGAACATTGTATTAGACATTTTTACATTGAGGAAGGTTTAATTGAATGAATTTAAAATTTTTGGAAAATGTTACCATTACAAAGCTTCTTCTATGAGGAAGCAAAAATAAATAAAACTTGAAAAAGCACCCTTTTAAAGAGCTTTTTAAACTAAACATTTGTTCAGGTTTTTCAAGCACTCCTAATTTTCAATAGTCCTACTTTCAAATTTATCTGAAGATATACGGTTTAAGTCGTTCTAAAATAATGGTTCAAGTATTAAAAGACGTTCATTTCTAATTCTGCAACTTTACACGATTTTAATTTGTAACTAAATAATTTTAAATGTTTCAATCTAAAATTATCGAACACTTTTAATTAAAAAATTCTTGCATATTTAAATAGCTTTAAATGTGAAATTATTCAATATAGTCTACTTTTTCATGTTTGACCTACAAGTATTCAGTTTTAAAGGTTATAAATTACAATTGTGAAAAATAAGTAAAATATTTTAATTAATTTATAGTTTGAACCAAAAAAATTTGTATACTTCAATCTAAATGGAGCTGAAAACATTGAATTTAAAATGCGTTCAATTGAAGATATATTTCGAAAAGAAACCTGAAAGCAGAGGATCGACTCTCAAAAGAAGCGACTAAAGTAAGAAAGTATTTTCACATATTTAACCTTTAAATTTAAACTTTTGACTCTTTCGCGTTGTAGCAATTTCGAAACTCAGAATTTGTTATTTTTAACCTATAAGTTATAACGACAATTGTGAAAATTCAAACACTAAGCCTGCATTCTGAAAATGAGGAAATTTTAATGTTAAAATTTAAATTATCAAATTGAAGCCTTAAAAATTAAACAAATTTCAATGATTGTTTTGTAAATTGTATTAGAATCGTAAAAGCTTTCGCATTGAAAAGTTTTAACCTCGCTCAAAAAATGGGTCTCATTCTTTCGCTTTCAAAAGGATTCAAAGTAATGCGAACTCTCGATTTAAAAAGTTTTCATTTCGCTCTGAAATTTTCTCTCATTCGGTCGCATTAGAAAGCATTAAAACGAATGTGAAGTCTCGCATTAAAAAGCATTGCGTGCACAAATTTTTATCTTTCGTATTCAAACGCATTCAGGAATTTAATGTTATATAAGAAGTATCGCATTTAAACGTTTTCGGCTAACCTCCAATGCGAAACTGACACATAACAGACTTCACGGAAACAAATCGTGAATGCAAAACAATACTTTTGAATTTTACGTTTCTTGCAGGGAAAGTATAATTAGTTCGGAATCGAAATACATACAGCAAAGATATATAATATATTTGCATACGGCTCAGTTATCCGCGCAAAAAGAAATGTTTCAATAATTTCTTCTTTGCAGGGTTTTTAAATTTTCGGAAGTTTACATTTTTTTACATACCTATAGGTATGACCTCTATAGAAATAAAAAAGGATACCCAATTTTTTCTCATTTTAATAACTTATTTTCTGAGAGATAATTCCTATTAAATTCACCCCCGCTTACAAGTCACCGAAATGCACTAGGGAAAAAATCGCCAAGACCCAGGAATACAAATCAGATATACAGCGAATTTAAACATTCTTAATTTTGATATTAAATGGGATTATCTTTGTAACTTGTGATTTCAAAAATTTGCATATAATCATTTTTTTAAAATAAATACTGTAGGAAAAAATCGAATAGATCCAGGTCTCAAAATTATAATTACAGCAAATTTTGTGTACTTCTAGGGACGACTGAAATATCCCGCAAATAAAATTCCCGACTCTGTAAAACTCCCGAATAATAAAATTCCCGAACAGTTTATAATAATACCGAATTTTAAAATTCCCTACATACAATTGCCGAATTCTAAAATATCCGAACTAGAATTTTCATAATTATAAAATTCCCGAATTTTCATAATTATAAAATTCCCGAATTTTCATAATTAAAAAATTGTTTCTTAATAAATATTATTTATTAAAAAGGCAATAATAAAATATTTTTATCAAATAAATTTTTGTTTAATATTTAAAGTTTTAAAAAATTGTTTGAATTTAAAATTAAAATAACCCTATAAAAATTGTATAAAAAAAATAATGTAAAAACACGCGTGTGCTTCAAACGGAAAAAAAATTTCTCCCTAAATTTTCTTCGAACCAAACATGATCCAGACCAACTTTGCAGGATTCAAATTAGCACTGATTTATTTCGAAGTTTGTTTTTAATTTTTTTTAAATCAATAATTCGATTTTTGAGAA
>CAKNYM010020771.1:17179-32007 GCA_932195095.1 Andricus curvator | reverse complement strand
GATTTAACATGGGGAAAAGTCAGTTTTTTGTAAATCTAATATTTAAACGCGACGATATTGTTACAAATAATTCCGTATTTCAGTATACTATTCAGAATTCATCAGAGAATAAGAATCATAAATTTTGAGGGTGAATGATTTTAAGCCACTCTTATGGCAATATTTCTAATTATGCAGATTTTAAAAAAAGTTTTAGGAAAACATCAATATAAAAAACATTAAAAATTAAAAATTTTAAAAAAATTAGGAAAAACTATAATCATTTTAAAAGATATTAAGAAGATTTAGAAGTTTTGAAAAGATGAGAAAATAATTCTTTTGCGATATTAATTAATTTTGCGAAAGCTGACCCTGCAATGGATCAGTAATAACTGAAGAAAATTACTAATCACTTTCATATTTCAGACTTCAAATTCTTTCTCTCATGGGTGGAAATTAAATTTTTTGTTGTTGAAAAGTCCACTATTATATTTTGGTTTCGAAATTCATCTTGTCTGGTTAAAAATTCTACTACTTGGTTAAAAATAAGTTATTTTTTCAAAAATCAACTACTTGGTTGAAAGTTGATCTACTTTGCTAAAAAAATTCTTTTTTTTTTGTTTGCAGATTCATCTCTGCTTGATAATTTAACTATTTCATTGAAAATTCGTTTCATTTTTTATTTAAAATTAACTTTTTAACGGAAAATTTAACTTCCATTTTTTGTGGAAAGTTGATCTTTTTTAGTTAAAAATTCATGTATTTTGTAAGAAATTAGTCTTTTAGAAAATTGATCTTGGTTAAAAATTCATCCTTTTCGGATAGAAATGCAACTGTTTGGTTGAATTCAACTGTTTTTAATTTCAAATTAAAATCTTTTTTGGTTGAAATATCAAACACGAAATTTTTCGTTGTGACTTCATCTTTTCTGGCTGAAAATTCCACTACTTTATCTCTTAGGTTGAGAAGTTTTATATTTTATTAAAAAGTAATTTCCTTTTTGATGGAAAATTAATTTTTTTTAAACTAAAAATGGAATTATTCAATTATTTATTGAAATTTTGAATTTTGTTAATTTAAATATTCCACTACTTGGTTGAAAATTAAACTACTTTGTTAAACATTCATTTCATTGGTTGAAGGCTGAACTATTTTGTCGAAAATTCGTTTTTTTTTAAATTTATTTGTTGAACTGCACGTTTAACTATTTCACTTTTGGCTGAAAATAGATAGTTTTTAGTTTAAAATTCAACAATTCAGTTGAGAATGATCTTTTTTATTAAAAATTCATACTTTCGGCACCAAAATTCAACTGTTTTGTAGAAAATTCATCATTTGGCTTAAAAATTCAATTGCTCTGTTGGACATTCATATTTTTAACCAAAAACGATTGCTTTTTAGAAAAATTGTCGGATTTAAACCAAATAGTTTAATTTTTCTACCAAAAAGATTAATTTTCTACCGAATTTTCAACGAAGTAGTTGAATTTTGAACTAAAAAGATAAACTTTCAACTATACAGTTGAATTTTCAACTAAAAAGGATCAATTTTCCACCAAAAATGGTATAATTACATTTTTAGTTAAAAAATTAAATTTCAACCAAAAAAAAAACGAATTTTCAACAACATAGGTTTTGCAACCAGAGAGATGAATTTTCAACTAAAATGATGAATCATCAGCAGGAATAGTTAAATTTTCAGTTAAATAATAAATTTTCAACAAAAAAAACAACGATTTTTCAACAAATTAGTTAAATTTTCAAACAAAGTGATGAATTTTCAACTAAAATGAAGAATCTTCATCCAAAAAATGTCTTTTTAACTAAATTGTTGAATTTTCTACAAAGTGGAATCATTTTTATCCAAAAGAGATATTTTCTCAAGGATAAATGTAATAGTTAATATTTCAACCAAAACAGATTTAAACTTTATTCAACCAAAAAGACCAAAAAGATTAATTTTCAAAAAAGAGTTGACTTTTCAACCAAAAGATGAATTTTCTACCAAAAAGACGAATTTTCAACTAAAATTATAAATCTGCAAAAAAAAACATTAAACAAAGTAGTTCAACTTTTAATTAATTAAATTATGTGAATTTTCTACCCAAATATATACAATTTTAACAACAAAATTAATTTTCATCCAAATAGTTAAACGATAATTTTTAATTGAAAATTAATTTTTTCAAATAAACTATTCCTTTAATTGTTGAATGTTTTTTTTTAATTCGAAAATTTCACTATTTGTTTAAAAATTCATTTGTTTGGTTGAAAATTCCACTACTTGGTTGAAAGTTGAAGAACATTGTTAAAAATTAATTTTTCTGGTTGAAGATTCATAATTTTAGTTAAAAATTAATTTTTTTTTTCATTTAAAATTTTAATATTTTATTAAAAATTTGTTTTCTTTTTGGTTGAAAATTCATTTTTAACCTAAAAATTAAACTATTTCACTATTTGGTGAAAATTTTTATTTTATTTTTAATTTGCAAATTCCACAATTTGTTTTTTAATCAATGTTTTCAACTGAAAATTTAAATATTCCATTTTTGGATTGAAAATTTTTATTTTCTTGTAGAATATTCATTTTTTTCTTGAAAATTTAACTATTTTGGTAGAAAAGTCCACTATTTGATTAAAAATTACCTTTAAAAAAAATCGTCTTTTTGGCTCAAAGTTTCAACATTTTTGTAGAAAGTACAAGTACTTGGTTGAAACTTGAACTCCTTGTTGAAAATTCATTTTTTTTGGTTGCAGATTCATCATTGTAGTTGAAAATTCATCTCTTTGATTGAAAATTTTAATATTTTAGTAAAAATTTGTTTCCTTTTTAATTGAAAATTAATTTTTGTAAGCAAAAATTAAACTATTCCATTATTTGTTGCAAAATTTTATTTTTTCAATTTAAAAATTCCACTATTCGTTTAAAAATTAATTTTTTTGGTTCAAAGTTCTACTACTTGGTTGTAAGTTAAAGTACTTTATTGAACATTCATTTTATTGGTTGAATATTAATCTATTTTGTAAAAAATTAGTTTTATTTTTTAATTATTTTTTTAACTGTAAATTTAACTATTCCATTTTAAGTTTGAAAATTCATAAATTCATGTCAAAAATCCGGCAGATTAATTAATTAATTTTTAACCAAATTTTTTTAAAGACTCGACTTCTTTCTGGCACGAAAAGTAACAAAATGACACTCAAGAGACTCTTTGGACAATTTGTTACGCATTTTCTTATTTGGTTTCGTTTTCTTAAGCGATGATGACTATTTAAAACATAAAAATTCTTCGCTTTCAATCCCAAAATCCAGTTTCTTTAAAATTTTGGTATTCATTATATTCCATAAGAATAAACATAGGAAAAAACGAAAGGAAAAAAAAAATTTGCCCTAACTCCATTTATGAATTAGAAAATAGTTACCAGCACACAAGAAAGTATTTTTCATGAAAGCATAGATTACAATTAGATATTAGAATTCACCCAAAAAAACACGACGCCCCCCCCCCCCAAGAAACAAAACAGTCCAATTTTCGATGAAACCACCAAAATTCCAACGAAACAGTTGAACCCCAAACTAAACCGCCAATTCCCCAATTCACAAAGACGAATCTTCAAACAAACAAATAAATTTAAAAAATAGTCCTTTTGAATCTAAAATTAATTTTCTCTAAAATATCAGCGTTCATTATTTCATTTCTACTCAAATTTAATAATAATTAAAACAAAGTATACCAACTGCGTCCACTTTGCTCATATCCTGTTCTTAAAATGTCCAGGTCTAAATTATATTATTGTATTATATATTATATATTATTATATAAATTATATTGATTACATAATTTATTAATGAATTATATAAATACATAGGAATAATCAAGCGCGAGTATTGTAATGAGAATGCGTTCCTTAAGGCCGATAGAGCCTCAAGTAAATAAAATTTCTCTTCCTAAAAGTAGAGGTTTCGACAGTTTAGTTAATATTTGCAAGTAAACATATTGTCGCGTCGCTTATACATTTAATGATGATTGATTTCATCTTTTAGAATACTTTTTATTACCAAATTTAATTTACAATATTTCGAAACCTAAAATTCCATTTAGAAGAAATCAGCTGAATGTTTATCTGTTTATGATGCCCGATCGTCGAAGCGTATGTTATCCTATTCAAAAGGAGAAAATTGGTTTCCAATATTTATTGTTATAAATCTCGGGCATGGTTATTAGAACACATTTTCTCCTAAGCCCTTTATTACGGTACCACAGAAAAAAACAGAAGATAAACTTTACATCGATTTCCGACGAAAGATTCTTTGCAACAAAAATTAACTTCAGAGGATAAACTTTACACAAATATCGGTTAAACTTTCTTTTATTTTTCCATGACAAATACATGTATTTTGAAAGACGCGAAGTTGGCTGAGCAAAACTTTATCGCTCTAAAAAATTTCCTGCAACAAATTTTATTCTTAGTTTTTTCTGTGACTCCTCTAAAGGGTAAAATATCTTAATTATCGCACAGCGACGCTTCCAATTTTATGAATCCCCTCCAGGTGAAAATTTGCAAATTAGGCAAGCTGAAGCTGAAGGACGACATGGGTCTGTGATCGCATATGTCCAATAGGTAACAATCTCTATCATAGGTTAAAGCAACATTATAAGTTTCTTAACACAGGGGACGTTACCTTTCGTACAGGGCCAAATCAAGCCAAATGGGCCATTCATCTTAGCTTTGTTTCTAATAATTCAAATAATAAATGTTCCTGGAAGAACTTAACAGATAAAATGAGTAGTGATCACTATCCAATAATAGTTGAAATGGGGATTCCATGTCCTGACTATCAATTTGTCTTCCATAAGCATAATTTAAAGAAAGTTAAATGGAGTGATTTGAGAAAAGAATTAGCCTCTATCCACAAAAACAACACTATTCAATTATCGGGTCCGGAAATTATTTTGAATGCTTATTATAATATCTTTAAAGAAATAGATGATGCTCTCCAGGACGCGGGACCTAACATCGAAAAAAACCCGTCCAGAAACGGGAATTATTGATCTTCCCCTCCGTGGTGGAATAAATAATGTGATAGGATCACGTGTAAGATTAGCCAAACTTAAAAAATATTTGCACACTTCCAACTATGATAATTTCATAGAACAAAAAAGATATGATGCTTATGCAACAAAAGCTTTCAAATTTGCGAAAGTCAATGGATTTCAATCTTTCTGTGAGTCCTTATCTTTTGGCACTCCTTTAACTAACGTGTGTTCTAAAATCAAGGGTTTTAAACATAGAAAACTGTATCCCCCTTCCCCTACTACGAGTCCTGTTAATTCAGAGGTCATGGCTCAAATGGAAACTTATATGCAAGAACTCATTGATAACGCTAAGGAAATTGATATTAATTTACCGGAACTTCAAATTTTACTCAGAACTTAAACAATATTGAAGAAAATTCAACGTTTAGCTCTGAAATAGGAAACAAATTAGATAACTTATTATTATTATTATTATTATACCATTAAGCCATTTCCCTTTCGGGGTAGGCGTGACTTGCTCGGTTGGAAAATAGTAGTGTGTAGATGGGTATATAGGTATAAGGTAGATAGGTATGTAGCTGTAAGGTATGGATATTTTAGATTCATCTAGAATGCTCGTGTTATTTATTTAAATGAAACGTTCGTTCCGCAACACTCCTCCGACCCAGGTTGCTGATCAATCTCTCTAGCGATCACCACAAGTGAAGAGCCTCACAAAATTGTTATGTGTGGTTCCTCACTTGGGCCCATTAGTATCCAAGGTCTTTGTTTCAGGCATCATTCACTCTATTGTCACTCTGTTTACAAACTATTTGTCGCCACACTTTTCTGTCCTGGCATACTACTCTAGCATCCTTCACGTCCATGCATTTTTTCATGCAAGCTCTCGTGTTTCTATGTCCTCTTATGTCTCTTCGGGTTAGTGTCTCATTCACAGATTCTAACCATTCTTTCGGCGGTCTACCTCTGGGCATTCTGCCATTTACTTTACCTTTATAAACTTGTATGGTCAGTCGTTCATCTTTCATTCTTTCAAGATGACCGAACCATCTTAACTGATTTCTTTCCCATGTGTCAACTATTGTCTCTTTTGCACCACATTCTTTGAGGATTATCTCGTTTCGGACTTTGTCCATCAGCGTTTTTCCGCATATTATGCGCAGAGGTTTCATGCCGATCGCGTTAATTTTACTCCTGTCCTTCTCTTGACAAGCCCATGTCTCGCTACCGTATAGTACATTCGGTACGAATATATAATTATGTATGGCCATTTTAGCTTTTTTTGATACGTTTTTGTTTCTGAGAATTGACCCTGTTCTACCGATAACCTGCTTACCCTTATTTATGCGCCTATCTGAGATCCCCATCTAGTTTTCCGTCGCTAGTGAATAGGCTACCCAGATATACGTACTTGTCAACTTGTTCTAATCTGTCATCATTTAGGACAATGTTGCACATTGTTTTCTCACTTTTTTCCCTCAAATACCATGATTTTTGTTTCATTCACGTTAATTTTGAGACCCATGTTCTTCATGCTTATATTAAGTTTATTTAACATTCTTTGCAAGTCCTCGATTGATTCTGCCGTAACAATCTTGTCATCTGCGAAAGCTAACCCACGTTCCTTCACTGTTTCGAGATCTACACCTTCTTCGTCGAAGAGGGCCATTCTTAGACACTTATCCATAAATATGATAAATAGCCATGAGGACATAACGCATCCTTGTTTCACGCCTTGCATAATATCGAACCAGTCACTCAGTTTCCCATTTGCCCTGACACTCGCTTTACTACCTGTATATATTATTTTTATTGCTTGTAGGAGCCACCCATTGACTCCGTACTCTTTAAGGACTTCCCAAAGTTTACTTCTATTTACCTTGTCAAATGCTTTTTCTAGGTCAACAAATGCACAGAAAACTTTCTTTCCTACTCTCAAACTTTTTTCTGTGATCTGTCTTAAGCTAAATATCTGATCTGTACATGATCTTCCTGGAATAAATCCACTTTGGACTTCCCATATCTTTTCTTCTGTTATTTTCATTACCCTATGGATAAGTATTTTTGAGTATATATTTTACTTACGGTACTGAGTAAGCTGATACCTCTGTAATTACTGCAGTTGATTTTATCTCCCCTTCTTTTGTATATTGGTACGATAATAGCTTTTTTCCAATCGTCCGGGACTTCTCCCGTCTCGATACATAAATTTATCAATTCGCACAACCTGTGAGGTATGTACTCGCCACCGTATTTAAGCATTTCAGCGATAATACTGTCTACACCAGCAGCCTTACCGTTTTTTAAGTTCTTGATTATATCTCTAACCTCAGTGACACAGACTTTTTCAATTGGATTTTCTAATGCATTATGTTTTATGTCGCAGTTTTGTTGTCCTATATCTTCGCCTCCTAATAGTTCTTTAAAAGAGTCTTTTAAAGCGTCTACTATCCCGCCTATATCATGTAGCATTTCACCTTTGCTGTTTCTCATGCTGACAAACTCTGTACTTTTACTTTCCTTTATCTGTTTATATAATAGTTTCATAATTCCTTCAAACCCGTTTTGTATTTTCTTCTCTTCTTCTATCCTGATTTTATCTTTACTTTCCTTGACTAGTCGTTTAACTTTCCTATTTTTGTGTCTGTAATCATTTTTGAGCCTATTTCTCTCCTCATCGCTAAGACCTGTGATGTTCAGCGTTTTTTGTGCGCTTCTTTCTTTTCTTTTTGTGCTGCCTCAATTTCATCATTCGCAGTTGTAACAACACTGTAAAAACTAGGATTCGATTTAGAACTCAATTCGGTATTAAAACAGTTCACGCAACAAAACAATTGCATTTCAGTTTGATTCGCCAATCTAATAAAATAAGGTAGATTTGTGGATTGAAATAGGCTTGAAATGAGAATCATCTGTCAATAACTAAATCTGATAAAACAAATTCTAAACTGTCAAGTTTAGAAACCAAGGTAACCCATAGGGCTGAAGTTCGAGACGTTTAGAGTGTGACGGTTCAACACTAATTTTTACGAATTTTTAATTTGCAATTTTTCATATTTTTTTGCATAACAATGTAGGATAATGTTTATAAAAAACATTGGCACTTCCGGTTTTTTGAATTTCGCCTAAAAAGAATGGGAAAAAAAAGACAAATTTTTACAAAAACCTAAATTTTCTCCCAAACAGAAATAATTTTTCTGTTTTTACCATTTTAATTTCGACACACATTTGACTGAAATTTAAAAATATAGTTAAATTGTTAGGAAACCATTAAAGTCAGTACAAGTGGGGTTTTCGTGTCACCAAAATTAATTTGGGGTCAAAATAAAAAAATTCAAGAAATTGATTTGAAATTTTCTTAATTTCATGACATTATTCGATTTCTATGATAGACAGTACGAAGGGTTTCGGGGTACAGAAAAGGCATTTGGGGTCAAAATTAAAAAATTACAAAATTGGACTTAAAATTGGTAAAATGTTATTAAATTGATAGACTTTCATGAAAATAGGAAACGAGGGGATTTTTGAGTCTCATAATACGAATTTTGGTTCAAAATTCAAGAATTCAAAATAGCAACCTAAGTTTTGGAAATTCTACTTCGTTGGTAAATTTCCATGTAAGAGGTGGGGTCTTAAATAACAGAATACGAATTCGAGGTTAGAATTGAAAAAGTTGAACAAAATTTTGAAAATTTTATTTAATTGGTAAATTTTCATCAAAGTCTGTAGAAGAACGTTTTTTGAGTCACAAAAGAGGAATTTGCGGCCCAAAATTCAAAAAGCTGACATCAATTTTGAAAATGTTATCAATTTGGTATATTTCTGTGAGAGTCAATACGAGGGTTTTTTTTGCGGGGTAAGCATTCGTAAGCAAAATTTTAGGTTAACATTCTGTGTTCTATGACTTGATGAACCCCCTCGTAATCTACTTTCTTGGAAATCTACCAGTTTAATCATATTTCCTAGATTTAAGTCCACTTTTGGAATTTTGGAATTTTTGCCCCAAATTTGTATGTTGTGACTCAGAAAACCTTCTCTTACTGACTTTCATAGAAACTCAATAATTTAATAAATATATCAAAATTTAGGTTTCCTTTTAAAATTTTTAGATTTTTAACCTCAAGTTTGTGTTGTGTGGCTTGGAAATCCCCCTTGTATGGACTTTCATAAAAATAACCTAACTTGTAAAATTTAAGTCGCTTTTTCAATTTTGAACCCAAATTCGTATTTCGAGACTTTTAATGGAAATCTACAGGTTTAGTCCAATTTTCCAAATTTTAGCTCAAATTTTCGAATTTCTTAATTTTGACTCCTAATTTGTATTCCAAGACTCAAACACCCCCTTGCTATCACTTTCATGAAAAGTAACCAATTTGATAAAATCTTCAAAATTTTATTGAAATTTTTAAATTTTTAAATTTTGACCCCGAATTCGTGTTCTGTGCCCGAAAAACCCCCTCGTTAGCACGCCGTTTCATGGAATATGTCTGTTATGCATGATCTATCTACGATGAGGGTTGGTGTAACAAATTAAATATTTTTCACAATCAGTTTTTGAGAATTATCTAGGGTTACCGTAACTCTACCCCGCTCAATGTTATGCAGGTAGAATTGAAAGAACTCTCTATTTTCAACAGATTCCGATTAATAACGGATAGATTTCTTCTAAGGGACCGTACTTAAATTACGCAACACCTCAAGAGGGGGGGAGGGGTGGAGACATTTTGTTACGATTTGTTACGGTAGGGGGGATGGGGTCCTTCACTCATGTATGTAATTTTTGCAAATTCGTAAAAACTTTCTCCTGAAGATTATCTTGTTAGTTATAAATTTTATTATTTGGTTGAAAATTTAACAATTTTCTCAAAAAGACCATTTTTTTTGCAAATTCAACTGTTTTGTTAAAAATTCGTCTTTCTGAGTTAAAAATTCAACTCTTTTCGTATAATATTAACCTTTTGTTTCAAATTCATATTTTGTTGTTGATAAGTCAACTGAAATCTTTTTTGGATGAAAAATATTTTTTCTGAAAAATTTGTCTTTGTAAGTTAAAAATTCACCTGTTTTAGTAGAATTTTCATTTTTCTTGGACAAAAATGCAACTGTTTGGTTGAAAATTTAACAATCTTGTTAAAAAGTTATACTTTTTGGTTAAAAATTCGACTATTTAGCAGAAAATTAACTTCATGTTTACAATTCTTATTTTGGTGTTGGAAAGTGAACTGGAATCTTCTTTGGATGAAAATTTAACTATTTTTTTGAAGTTTTTTAAAAATTAATCTGTTTTAAAAGAAATCTTTCATCTTTCTTGAATAAAATTGCAACTGTTCGGATGAAAATTCAACTCTTTTTTGAAAATTTGTTTTTCTGATTTCAAAATTCACCTTCCTTAGCAGAAATTATATCTTTCTTGGATAAAAATGCAACTGTTTGATTTAAACTTCAACAATTTTGTTGAAAAGTCATACTTGTTGGTTTTAAATTCTGCTGTTTTGTTGAAAATTTAACTATTTTGTAGAAAATTTACTTTTTGGTTAAATTTAATATTTTGGTGTTGAAAAGAGAACTGAAATCTTTTCTGGATGAAAATTCAACTATTTTTTTTGAAAATCTATTGTTTTTTTAAATCAAAAATTCATCTGTTTTGAGAGAAATTTCATCTTTCTGGGATAAAAATGCAACTGTTTGGTTCAAAATAAAACTATTTTGTTAAAAAGTCATACTTTTGCTTGAAAATTCTACTGTTTTGTTGAAAATTTAACTATTTCGTAGAAAATTTACTTTTTGTTTAAAATTTATATTTTGGTGTTAAAAAATGGACTGAAATTTCATCTTTCTTGGATAAAAAATCAACTATTTGGTACAGAATTCAACTATTTCGTTAAAATTGCATTCCTTTTGGTTGAAAAATTCGTCTTTTTGGATGAAAATTTTTTTTTTGTAGAAATTTATTTCTTGGTTAAAAATTCATATTTTGATCGTGAAAAGTCAATTCAAATCTTTTTTAACAGAAAATTCAACTTTTTTTTTTAAATTTATCTTTTTGATTTATAAATTCATCAGCTTTGGTAGAAACTTTTTTTTTTATGAAAATGCAACTTTTTGTTTGAAAATTATTATTCTTTGCTTGAGTATTCAACTATTTTGTTTGAAAGATTTGGTTGAATCACTTTGTTAAGAAATCTTTTTTTTTGAAGAGTTATATTTTTAGTTGAAAATTCATCTCTTTGATTGAAACTTTAACTATTTTGTTGAAAATTAATCTTTTTCAATTGAAAATTTAACTACTTGGGTAAAAGTTAAACTAAATTGTTAAAAATTTATTTTATTTGATTGAATTATGTCTTTGGTTAAAAATATAACTGTTTAGTGGAAAAGTCTTTTTTTTTGGTTTAAAATTAATTTTTTAACTTATGATTCCTGGGAAAATTTAAAATGACTTTTTATTTTGAAAAATTAATTTTAACAGAATATTAAAAAAGATTTCAAAAGACATCCAAAATTATCAAAAAATAATTTGGAACATTTAGAGTGATTTTTTTAATTTTCCAGGATTTAAACATATGAAAAATTTGAAAACATTCCAAACATTTTAAAACAAAATGTAGATTTTCCAACATTTTGAAATAAAGTTTTGAAGCTGTTTAAGGATTTGGAGAGGTTTCAAGATAATACACAAATTTTCTGAGGATTCCTGGAAAAGTTTTAAATGATTTTTTATTAAAAAAAAAATAATTTTAAGAGAATGTTTAAAATAGATTTCAAAACAATTTTTGATTCATGAATAACAATTAAACAATTATAAATTTGTAAGATAATTTTGAAAATCTCTAAATGCGTTGATTCATTCTTTAATTTAGAGAATTGAAAATGATAGGGTGGATTTACATATTTTTTTTGATCTATGAATTGCACAATTTATAAGAGTTTAACAATTATTTATTTATTGAGCGTTTAAATTTAAAAAAATTAGACTTTGGGGTCCTTTAGGGTGAAAAATAAATATATAATTTGATTTTACTTTTTATAAATGAATGATTGCTTTTACAATTCAAAGAAAGGAATACCTTCTTTCTCAAATGTAAATTTCAAATAACTAGAAAATTGTGCGCACTAATTACCCTTTCCTTAGAAAAAAATGTAATAAGTGGAACTACTTTGTTAAAAATTCATTTTTTTTGTTCATAATTCATCATTTTAGTTGAAAAATCTTTTCCATTTTTCAAAATTCAACTATTTTGTTAATATTTTTTCAAATTACTTTTTCAACTGAAAATTTAACAATTTCATGTTTGGTGGAAAATTTATCGTCTTCAGTTAAAAATTCAACTATTTGGTTGAAAATTCATGTCCTTTATTAAAAATTATACTTTTTTGGTAGAAAACTAATTTTTTCGTTTAAAATTATTTTTTTTTCTATTGAAAATTTTTAATTTTTTAACTCAAAATTTGACAATATCATGTTTGTTAGAACATCAATCTTCTTCAGTTAAAAATTCGACTACATATTTGTTTGAAAATTTCTGTATATTGTTCAAACTTTTGTGTGTCTTTTGTGGTAGAATGTTAATCTTCTTGGTCACTAATTCACCTTTTTCGTTGAAAATTCAACTATTAGGTTAAAAATTCCATTAAAAATTAAAATATTTGGTTGAAAATTCATGTACTTTGTTAAAGATTATCCTTTTTTGGTGGAGAGTTATTTTTTTTATTGAAAATTAATTTTTCTATGGTTGAAAATGAGTGTTTCTATTGAAAATCAACTTTTTTTACTAGAAATTTAACTTAATTTTCTGTCGAAATTTTTTTTTAAAAGACAGTTAATCTTTTTGGTAGAAAATTAGTTTATTTGGTTGAAAATCTAATTATTCCGCTGTAAATATATTTTATTTGTTAAAAAATGTATTTCTCTAACTAAAAATTAAACTATTCCATTTTTCAAAAAACTTTTTTTTTATAGAAATTTAATCTTTTTGGTTGAAAATTCATTGTTTGTTTGCAAATTGAACTATTTCGTTAAAAATTGATTTTATTTTTGTCAAAAATTTATCTTTTTTAGTTGGAAATTCATCTATTTTGTTGATTTTTTTTTTGTAACAAAATAACCTTTCTGGTTGCAAATTCAACTATTAGGTTGAAAATTCGATTGAAAATTAAAATATTTGGTTGATCATATATTTTGTTAAAAATTATTCAATTTAGGTTGAAATTTCATTCTTTTGGTTGAAATTTAGTTTCTTTTTTATTGAAAATTAATTTTTTAAACTAAAAATTTAAGTATCCAATTTTTCATCGATTTTTTTATAGACATTTTTTTTGGTTGAAAATTCATCTGTTTGGTTGAAAATTTATCTATTTCATTGAAAAATTATTTTAATTGGTTAAAAACTTATTTCTTTAACTTAAAATTAAACCATTCTATTTCTGGTTGAAAATTTATCTTTTTGGTTAAAAAATTTTTTTGATTGAAGATGCAGCATTTTAGTTAAAAGTTCATTCCTTTGGCTAAAAATTTAACAAATTTGGTTGAAAATTCGTTTTTTTTGGTTGAAAATGAATTTTTTAAATTAAAAATGTAGCTATTTCAGTTTTGCTAGAAAATTGATCTTTTTGTGTTAAAAATTCACTTATTTTGAGAAAACTCGTCTTTATAAGTCGAAAAATGAACTATTTGGGTAGAAAGTGCATATTTTCGAGCTGTACATTCAACTTTTTTTCAAAAATTCGTCCTTATAACTTAAGAACACAACATTTCAGAGGAGATTTTTTTCTGCATTAATTGAAAAATCTTTCTTGGTTGAAAATGTAATTCTTCTATTGAAAATTTGTATTTTGCGGTTTAATTCAACAGTTTTTCGTTTTTCTTATGTGAAAATTAATTATTCTTACTGAAAATGTAATAATAAAATTTTTAATAAATGAATCTTAATATAGATATCATCACCGATGTCAGTTCATTGTATTTGTCAACCTTTTTACACATAATAATGTAATCAAAATTCAAGTAATAATGCATATATGCAATATTAAAGATTTTCTGAATTAAAGAAATTTTTTGAAAAATATTTATCATGAAATATAAGTTAAAAAAAATAACTTTAAAGATAAATGAAATTATTTTAATTTCAGGTTTTTTCTGTCTCTACCTTTAAATCTTGAACACGCATTGCAAGCTTTAATAATTCTGAAGATTCTATGGGTAAGAAGTTTAACAAATAAGGAAAAATTTCACATTTGCGATGGAGTTTAAAAGTTCTGAAGGTTCTATGTGTAAGAAATTGAGCAAATACGGAAAAATTTCACATCCGTGATGGAAAATATTTCTAATACTGCTCTACTTATTCTAACGAATAAACAATGCGATGTTATTTGATAGAAGACGGAAGAGTCATCGTATATATACAGCAGTTGATTATCGTGACAGTTCATACAGAATTACTGAAAACGTCCGATTTCTGTTCTCTATTATAGTGTCTCTTCAGAAAAATGAAGATTTTTAAAGAAACTCTGCTCATAACGTTAGTGGGTCTTCTAAATTTTAAAAGTAGGTGTAATACTAAAACTAATATCTATTATAAATATAATATATATGTTCTCAAACGTGTTTACTTCAGAGCTTCTAATTAGAATAGGTCGTCCCCAAACTTTCCAGCTTTAACATTAAAGTTTTTTTTTATCCATCGTTATATCTGACGAGGCTTCAATTTATTTTCATATATTCCAAGTGTCTACTGTTACGGAATTTCCTGTGAATAACTTATTTCCCCAGGCGGAAATATTATATATAGTTTATATATAGTGTGAAGTATTA
>CAKNYM010020769.1:30274-62207 GCA_932195095.1 Andricus curvator | reverse complement strand
TTTTTTTTTTGATTGATCGAGAATTTCATTCTTGTTTCTTTTAGTAGCACGTTCATTTCGCAGCTCAGTTCCGACCCAGGTCGCTGATCAATCTCTCTAGCGATCACCCCAGGCAAAGAGCTTCGCAAAGTCGTCATGTAAAGCCCCCCACTCGGCCCCATTAGTATCCATGGTCTTTTGTTTCAGGCTTTATTCACTCCACTGACACTCTTCATCATGCATTCCTTATAAACTATTTGTCGCCACACTTTTCTGTCCTGGCATACCTCTTTAGCTTCCTTCACGTCCATGCATTTTCTCATGCAAGCTCTTGTGTTTCTATGGCTTCTTATATATCTTCCAATTAGGGTCTCATTCACACATTCTAACTATTCTTTCCTTGGTCTGCATCTGGGTACGCTGCCATTTACTTTACATCCGGAACTTTTCCCATCTCGATACATAAATTTATCAACTCGCACAACCTGTGAGGTATGTAGTCGCCACTGTATTTAAGCATTTCACTGTTAATACTGTCTACACCAGCAGCCTTACCAGTCTTTAAGTTATTAATTATCATATCCCTAACCTCGGAGGCACATACTCTCTAAGCTGGCTTTTCTAACGCATCGTGTTCTATTTCGCAGTTGTGTTGTCCAATAGCTTCACCTCCCAATAATACCTTAAAAGAGTCTTTCAAAGCGTCTAGTATTCCGTCTGTATTATATTGCATTTCACCCTTGCTATTTCTCATGCTGAATAACTCTGTACTTATACTTCTTTCCATACTGATCAACGCCAATTTATAAAACAATTTCTTGCTTCCTATGAAATCGATTTGCTTTTTTTTCTCTTCTTCTGTTTTGATTTTGTCATTACTTTATTTAACTAGTAGCTAAAGCCTGTGATGTTCAAATTTCTTATATGTATACGCTTGTTTTGTTTCGTGAACGGCCGCGGCCGCGCGGATTTCATTATTCCACCACGCATCACCAGACATTCTTCCACAAAGGAATAATAATGAGACTGAACTGCCATGAACAACAAATCCGCACTTAGGACGTAACATCTATAAAGAATGCTCTCCGATACAGATAAAAACGTATTATCCGACAGATTTGGTCCTCCGAACTGTCGGCGAGGAACAAAGTATCTGCAACGAACATGCTTGCCGTCCCGGTACTACTCTATTCATTCGGAGTGGTACCATGGTTAAGGATGAGCTCTGATCCCTAGATATAGGGTCACGAACGGTTATGCACATAAAAAAAAGCATGCACCTTCAGTCTTCTGTTCCGCGACTTTACCTTTCATGCGGTCAAGATGGTCGTGGAATACTGAATCTCGAATTTCTTCACAACATGATTATTCTGGGTACAACACATATAGTCACAAATGAACGAGACCCTCTTCTTACGATGGTCAGGAAACACGAAAAAATGGACAAAGAAGTGTTTCTGTACAAAGCAGCGGAGGTGGCTGCTGAAACACTTGGCCTTGAATTCAATATCAGGAGTGAGCAAAACGCCTCAAACATTATCCATATCGAGTACTCACTCTTGAAGGCTCGGATCAAGAAAATGCAGGAGAAAAGCTTCTGCGAACAGGTCCTTGACAAGAGGATGCACGGCATCTTCCACAGAAATGTGAAGGATCAGTCGATGGCGTATGAGCTGACGTTTGCTTTTCCCCAATAACCCGGATTGAAGTCGGGTACGGAGGGTTTCATTTTGGCGTTTCAAGACGGTGTCATTTCCACTTGAGAATTTTGAGCCAAGACATTCCCGATGATAGCTGCAGAGTGTGTCATGCAAACCCGAGCATCTAGGATACATACTATCTAGTTGTCTAAATCATGGGTGACGACGTACATTCAAAGATGTACGTCACTCTTAAGGCACTGGCCCTGATACCGCTCAGCCAAAAGCTCCTGGTTAAAAGAGTCAATTGTCGAAAATTAGAAGTGCCGCATATACTGGAACTTCATATTCTCGACAATTGTTTCTGTCGCGCACTCGATGCCTGACATAGTTCTCCTTGACTTCGAGAAGCGAACCATGTTCTTGACTGAATTGTCGGCACCAGCCGAAAAGAACCTCACAGACAAGAAGAATTAAAAGAGAGAGGCATCAGGATCTTATAAGGGAGTTGCGACGGTTATACTCGGAATATTCTGTTAAGTCAGTCGTCCTGATCATCAGTGCTCTTGGAGGTGCCAAGCTTCCATTGGTTAGAAGCCTGAAAAGCATCCCTGCGTGTCAACAAAATGCTAAGACACTTTCGGGGAAAATGCAGAAGGCGGTCGTCCTTGGTTCGCTCGGTGTCCTCAGGGTGCACGAGACTTTTGCCGGATCATCGTATTGAGTCCATCGCAAACTGTAACCATCTATCTCACGGTCGTGAGACGCGGTCACAGCTGAAACGTTACCGCGATTTGCCCGGCAATGGGTGCAATTTTGTAGAATAGCACCCGCTCCCGGTTAAATCTCGCGGTTGTCCTTATGACAAACTTTTAAAAATATATGATTTCAAGATTTTAAATTGCACAGGTGAACGCTAGGGGTAGACTGGAGGATGCCTGGATGTATGGTGAAAGAAGAAGCGTAAATGGATAAATTAAGTACTGGAGCCGCAAAGAGGGCGACTGGAGTAAACTGCGAAGAATTGAAAAAAAGAAACCGGACAAGACAATTAAGAGAAAGATGGGGGATGATTGAGGAATAAAAATATAATAAATGGTATAAGATGATATCAAAAGAAAGGAGTACCAAAACCAAAGTATTTAGAAAAGGGATGGAGAGGGTGAAAATGGAACAGAAAAGCAAGACTAGATTGGGAAACGAGGTACGGGAAGGGATGTATTGAGAAAAGAAAGAGAACAGAAAGTGCAGAATCTGTGAATGGGAAGAGGAAACATGGGAGCATGTATGGAGAGGATGTACGAGAGGAATAGAAAATAAATGAAGCTGTCAAGAGAATTTAGTAAAGATATTGGGCGAGGAGTGAATAAAACAATTAGAAGGAATAGAGAAACGAATGAGGAAGAATGCATGAGTCGATGCAACAGACAAGTGAAAGAAAAAGGAAACGGAAGTCGCTTAAAGGCGTAAAGATTTGTACATCAAGGTTATGTATAGGGATGTCATATTTATGCATGTGAAAATACTGAATTATGTGATAAAATTAGTCTTCTATGTGGTGATTGGGTGGTAAAAGTTTTGCAACGATGCAAGCATTATGGGCATTGCAATACATTGCAATAGATTTATGCATTTTTATGCACCGCAAACCGATTCGCGGGCATAATTTTGTGACAAGGGAGGGTAAAAAATGTTTGATTGATAATAGTATGACTGCGTTCTCTACCGAAAAGCCTTCAGCCCAAAACAATTAGAGACTTTTACACGTTTAAACAACAATTTAAGTAAATCTCTAGATAAATAAAAGTAGACTCAGTTTGCAGTAATTCTAAACAAGATTTTATATGCGGCTTTAAAATTAGACGGAATAGCTCCAAAACATTATAAAAGACTGATATTTGATCACTTTTACCACTTTTAAAAAATTATGTAATTATGCACTTGCATAGAGTTGATATCCCTAGTTATGTAATAGTATAAGTAGATAAGTAACGCTCTCTCTCGCTCACTGGTTCGCCGGTACGTCCAAAATTGCGCTATCGTGAAAATAGAAGTAAGGATCTAGATATATAACAATTTATGTAAATAGTTTTAAATACTTGTAAATAGTAAAAAAAAAAAAAATTGATTAGCAGTTCGAACTCGAAAGTTCATTGCCTCACTACCCGATTCGGGTAGTGTTTCTAGGTGGATATTTTACTACCAATGTGGGCCCACCACACCCACGACGGGCCAACAGCACGCAGTATTCCTGAACGGACACCCATCCAAGTACTAACCGCGCCCAACAATGCTTAACTTCAGTGATCTTACGAGAACTGGTGTTTTCAGCGTGGTATCGCCGTTGGCTGTGAATAGTAAGGATAAGACAATATCAAATATGTAGGTGGTAATATTATAAGAAACGGAGGTTATGCCTCAGGGGACCCATTATGAATAAAGAAGAAAAAATTAGAGTGTTTTAGATTTGCGCATTAGAAACGGTAATTTTAAATTGAAATTATAGAAATTTAAAAGATGATAAATATATTATTAATATGTATCATATCATATAGTATCAAATAACATTCAAGCTGATTGTATAGATTTTTTCACTAAAAAAATATATATCTGTCAACAAAACAAAAAAAAATCACTGTCATCTTCACCACTCAAAATTCAAGAACTTTAAATATTGTGCACCTTAAAAGTTTAATTATTCTGAAAACTTTGAAAATTATATGCTTTCTAATTAGAAACTTTCGAAATTAATGAATTCAAACTTTAAGCTTTAAGAATTAAGCAATTCCATACGTGTTCTAACAATTGAAGGATTCCTAAATTTTAAGTTGAAACTAGCTCGTTCACAATAAACAATTTTCAAATAAATTAAGCATTTCCATGCAAGGGGAATGACTTCATTTTGAAGGAAATGTTATAAAATGAGAAACTGATGTATATTAATAATAATAAACTATCTTATTGACAGTGGACAGAATGAATAAATGAATGGTAGGTTATTATATATAAATTAAAATTTATTTTTACTTGCTTCATATAAAGAATAAAAATTGAAGTCACATTGTGAGCAAGTAACAATTATGAAACATACACATGATTTATGTATTTTTTTATGTATTTATGTATCCTCAGTATTTACGTGAATATTTTACTTTTGTTGATAAAAATCATCCCAATCATGCCAGACTCCGTGAGAGGAACTTAGCTTTAAAAATAGCAAAGCACAGAACATGTAAACTCCAAAGATCGTTTATGGTTAGAGGGGCACGTCTATGGAATAGAATACCACTAATTATCAGGGAAGCGCCCTCTTATTATCATTTTAAAATGGAATTTTTCAAGTATTTATTCAATGATTCAAATAATTTACTTGAAATTACCCATTGGTAATAAATTTAGTATTATGTTGACCTTTCAGTACTAATGTATTTTCTGATTTTATTAAGCACATATCGTATAATTACAACACTACTATGTACTTCAACCTATAACATTTTGATTCTAACGGCCTATGTTTAATATTAATTGATAGTATTAATTTACTGTTAAATACACATGTTCAGTTACTGTGCCACGATCCTAGTTTTAAGAATATTATGATGTATATTTTGTTCCTTAGAGGGCTATTTAGCCCTAGGGACTTTTTCAATAAATTACAAATTACAAATTACATGATTTATGTTGATCTTGATTTACTTCAATAGCTTAAATAAAAAAGAAAAAACAAGTCAATTTTTATAAATATTTACAACTAGTTTCGCTATTCTAAACTTATTTCTCCTCATTTGTTTCGTGAAGCACCTCCCTTGATTGCCTGTTGTTCACTTTTTGTCTTCTAAAAATAATTTTTTCTAATGTCAAAATTGGCGCTTCGAAAACTAAACTCCAAAAGAAGGCTATCACAATGGAAAGAGTCAGATTGTCCAAGAAGAGGTTGAACTATAAAAAGAGTGAATGAGTTGATGAAAATTAGATTATATACTATTTTTTAAAACGATCATTAAAAAAGGAAGCTTCACTTACCACTTGGAAGTCACTGAAATAATTCGGTGTCCTTATTGCAAATACTTTCATTGATTGAATCACGAAGTGGACCAAGTACAGACAATAGGAAACTCTGCTAAGTGGGATGAAGATCGGAAGCGACAAAAATGTGTTTACGGGACCTGATAATGGTTTAAAGATTTATTTGAAGAGAGGTTGCTAATTAAAAGACAAATAAGACTATCATTAAATAAACATACCACCATGGCCAAAAACGCAGGCTAAAATGATCCAAGCTACACTTGCGGCCCATAGCGGTCGAGAGAGGGATCCAAAAACTGCTTCCCAAGCGACGTTGTAAACGTAATCCTTCTGCTGGAAAGTCCTTACTCCAAATGTGCAAAACGTCAAAGAAACGAAACAACAAATCCATCCAACGTAAACAGTTTTCTGTAATCGAAAATAAATAGAAATTACTTTTGTGTGTTACCTTATAGATATGCTTATAATTACTATAACATGGCAGGTACTCTATTATTTTTATGATACATCGAATTAAAAACATAGTATAAGTAATTAAATATAAGTCACCTTGTTAAAATCTGAACGTTTTGTAGCTATGATATATCCAAACAGGACACCAACGAGCCAACTACCACCTCTTGTGTAAACCACCATGTATACGTTTTTAAACATTGCCATCGCCTTCTCCATGCTGAAATAAATGTATCGTGATATCATAGTGGCAAAAATATTTAAGCTCTGTTCATATTATGTATATTCTACATGATATTTGTATACTATGAGGATTTTAGCACAAAATATCTTTAGGAACACGTACCCACCGCGAAAGTTGGACTTTAAATACCTCTACATCATATGTAAAGTAACTAAAAGCAGTTGACGGTGCGAGAATAATATTGGCGCATGCGTATTTTAGCGGTAAGAAACTTTGCGCACCGACAGAGCTTGGAGGTTATTTATTGGTTACTTGCGGTTACTGTTTCAAAGTAGCCTTCATAGTTTGCAACTTTCAAAATAATGTAAGAAAATTGAAAAAATATAGTGTAATACACGTGCGCACAGGCAGTTGCTGGTCCATGTGATCGCTCAGAAAAATATTTGTTTGTTATTAAAGAAACCCTTTTTTACACATAATTTTTTCATTTAATCAAAAATAAATCCAAAGTGAAGAAAATCATTTTTAATTGAAGAAACGTTTTTAATGGAACAAAGAAGAATTTTTTTCAACCACAGAAATTTATTTAATCGAAGAAACTTTTCTTTGCCTGAAAGTCAATGAATATATTTCTTTAGTATAAAGAAATTTCTTTGGTTCAAAGAAATTGTTTTTTCTAAAGTGATGTCAGCATTCGTCTTCAGCTCTTCGCACTCGTAAGCCTGTTTTGAGCACTTGTAACACAATAAATACCTACTAAATATGAAAACACACAAATAAATAATATATATATAAATTAATTTATAATGTAAATTTTCGCATACTTTGCAAATTATTGTTGAATAATTCCGCGTGTGCAATATGCCACTATGCGAACGGAAAACCGCTGTGAAGTATGGCATATTCCGTGCATGCGTGATGAAAAATAATAATGTTTAAGACACGCTTTTAGAATACCAGATTTTTCGCAATCGAAAAAAGTCCAATATAAATCTAACCGGCTTGATTTTTGAAGAAAAGTAGAGCCAATTGTAGGCATTTCTAATATAAAATATTGAAAGAAGTTTTGGTCGGATCGATTCTATAATCAGTGCATTCAGCAGCACGAAGGAATAATGAGACTCACACTTTTCCGTGTGTGAGAAGAGGACACGTCACGCTTGCGCACTCAGTGGAGAGTGGTTACTGCTTACAGGCCTGGCACTTGTGGTGCCGTTGCTCCTGTCAGATTCGAAAAAGTTTTCCATGGCAGTTCGGTATACTTATTATTTCATCGTTTTCAGCAGAAAGCAACTTAAGTTGATTCGATTTGTTTTAATTTGATATAAATTGCTAGAAAAGTGTATTTAAGGTTAGCGTGTGCCATAAGCGCACTTTTTATATGTTTCTTTTTCAAACATAAAATACAGCCACTTCCGGTTGCTCTCGGTTCAATTGCATAATGCCATAGATTTACCGTAGGTCAAAGTATCACCCACTACTGAAAATCCAAAATGCACAATTTTGACCTTGACTTAGAAAAACGCCTGCACTGCCGTGCAAAACAAGAAAACTGGTAACTTCATTCAGTGTCGAACTAAGATATTTCTGCAATGTTTTTGTCGTTCTGCCATTTGAAATTATATAAATTCATGAACTGAAAAATGTAATTATTGCTAAAATCTGTTTATTTTATTGTCACCAGTCTAAAAAATGTCTTATTTTTAATTTTCGTGAAGTTATTTGAAATTATGTCAGTTACAGGTTATTTCAGGACACAACATTACAAGATGTTTAAACTAATCAAGCAGAGCAAGAGTATGGTTTAACTACATTTTGACGTTGCTAGCACCTGGAATTTTCATTTGTTTAGTAGCAAATAAATGATACCCGTAACTTCGCTTTGAAAACGAAAACCAAGAAAGAAAAGTGTATCTTAAAAAAAAAAATTTGAAGATCAATTGAACAAGTTCATGCAGATACTCGTTTTGTTTTTCTGTATTGCTAGTTGCTTTTTAGGGATCTTTCATAAACTACGTTATGCGTTTTTCTTTTTTTTTAAAGAAAGATGAGAATAAAATTTTCATGAAGTTGAGAAGGATACAACGATATGAACAATAAGGGAGTTTGCACGACCGTCTTCAGATTTCCGGTCTGGTGCTCTTGCCCAAGCTACGGAGAGTACATTAATCATTAATATTCACTCTATGCGGACTTTACGGAGAAAAATGGATGTCAAAACTTAGATATTAAAAGTGAAGATAGTACCGCCTGATGTAAAGATATTGACGAGTATCTTTGTTAAGCCTAAATAAAATTATTTGTAAGATTGTATTATGTGAAATCGTAGGCAGAACTAGAAAGTTCCTTCTTGATTTTCGACAGATTGACAGGACGGTCAGGGAATAAAACGAATGACAACATAATAAATATCCCGGGAGTAAGCTTTTATTTTATTTTTAAATTAATAAATAATAGATTTCAGAAACCTTTTTGTCACCCCTAATTGGATTACCTTTAACTCAAAAGGGCTTTCACCTCTCGTTTTTCTTCTGAAATCATTTCAGTAATAACTTGGGATTATTTTAAGATGAAAAAGAAAAAAATCGCTGCAGTGATAATTGAATAAACTTAATTTTCTTTTATTTGCAGGTTGTTATGTATATTTTCGTAAAAATAACTCCAAAGCGGTGCTCTTGAGATCCATTAAAATTGTGGAGAAATACCGTTTTTATCAGTTTCTTGAATATTTCTCTACTTCAGAGTATCCTACTTTAAATTCGTCCAGGTACGACGTTTGAAAGTTAAATTTTTCTTAAAAATTTGGAGAAAAAAAATTTAGTTTTAGGCCGAATTAATTTCCAGTCGGGCAGGTTGTGCATTCTCAAATCATAGAATCATTTCCGCAAAAAATATGTTGTTTTTCCAAGAATTTTAGACGACACGTATTTCTTGTGTTAATGGATTTTTTTTTGTTTTGACATAGTTGGGGGTATTTGAACTTTTATTGTCACTTATTGCAGTCCACAACTGAGGTAAGTGTGCATAATTTTCCTGACAGCATTGAGCCAATGCAAGTATGAGCAACTTCCTGGCGATAAATTCTTGTTTTGAAACAAAAGTATCGTCCTCTTGCAAAATATTAAAAAAATCGTATCCGAGGAAAACGTTCGGGGAACTTTTATTATGCTGGCACGAGAATGACGAGTCGAATAACAAATAAAAGCGAGGGGCCATTCACTCTCGAATCAGTCACTTTAAGCGTTTGAAATCAAGGAGGAATCCGAAGTAATAAAGAACAAAAAATGTCAAATCTTAAAGAATCAAACAAAATTTTAGTAATCATTTTAATCTAAAAAGTAATCAATGAAATCTGGGTTTTTATTCATGCTAAAGTGAAATCGTCTAGTTAAATCACTTTATATAGGGAATCTGTATTTTTAAGAAGCGACTCTGTGAATTTAAGAAGCGAATCAGAGAATTTAAGAAGGAAGTCCGAGGGAGTCAGAGCGGAATCAAGTTGAGTCAAAGGGCATTGAGTTTCGAACAGAAGATTCGTCTGTGAAAATATTCCCGTGCGCGGGAATGTTGCGCAGTGGCCTGCGTTGTGTACGTCAGTTTTCGGCGGTTTTTAATTTTAACATCGATTGAGAATCAACATGATGCAAATGAGGAATCTGTTGCATTTAGCAGGAAGTCAGCGGGAGTCAGTGGAAAACAGCGGGAGTCAGTAGTCGTTAAGCGTCGAAGAATTAAAATCACAAAGCAAAAGCGGAATCTGTCTTGAAATCGTTTGAAATCTATTGAAACCAAATGAAATCAAATTAAATCAATTGAAATCCTTTGTCAAAATTCTTCTGATTTCAGAATGAATGGCCAATTGAATAAAAGAATAGTTACGAAAAATTACGGAAAATTTGTCCATAAATTTAGCCTAATCATTACACAGGCCGACAAAATTTGTACCCAAAGACCGGACTAGGTGATCCCGAAGGATTTTTATGTAGACATGTACGCAGCAATAAGTTATGGTGAGTTTTTTTGAATCTCTGCGTACTATCTGCGCAAACGTCAAAAATAATCAGGGCGACTAGTACTGGGGGCACCAGATGAGGGGAAGTTCAAAACATCGAAGTTCATAGAATCAAGGTCCAACTGCACGTCACGGTTTCCAGATATCCTAACCTGAAAGTGAAAAAATTGCCATGTTCAGCCATATTTGAAACAATATAACACAAGCAGCGATTTTGATTCGTCAAACTGCTTACGTCATCGTTTAGTACTCCTTTTTATCTCTCATTTTCATTTTCGATCATCTAGAACCGATTCTTTTTCTCATTTCAGTTTCACACTGAACAACTAGCAAAGATCCACCATCTTAAATTTTGCAAATCTGAGCTCAAATTTAGATTCAGCAAACTCAAAAACCTTTAAGACACCAAAGCCTTTATCAATCGAATAACACAATTTTATTCGATTGCTGGCCAACGGCCATACCTCGCTGAAAAAACCAGTTCTCGTCTGATCACTGAAGTTAAGCAGCGTTGAGCGCGGTTAGTACTTTGATGGGTCACCATGCGAGAATACTGCGTGCTGTTGGCCCGTCGTGGGTGTGGTAAGCCCACACTTGTAGTTATTTGCTACAAGAAATTATCCACCTAGAAACACTACCCGAATCGAGTAGTGTCACGCCTATCCTGAAAGGGAAATGGCTTAATGGTATAATGGTATGCTTTGCCTTCTTTGATGGTTTTGGAGTGTGAAACCAGAGAGTGAAACTGAAATTTCGGAGAAAAAGAATCGGCTCTGGATGATCCAAATGGAAATAGAGGTAAGAAGGAGTACTAAACGATGACGTAAGCAGTTTGAAGAAGCAAAATCACTGCTCGTGTTATATTGTTTCAAATATGGCTGAAAATGGGAATTTTTTCACTTTTAGGTTAGGATATCTCGAAATCCTAACGTATAAGAAAACTATGGATATGGATATAATGAATATAACCGTATTTAATGTTCATCAAAATCGAAGAATGAGCATCAGAAAATAAACATATTTCTTCCATATTGGATGCTAATTCTCAATCTCTTCTGCACGACTGTGCAAATTATGTCTTAACATGGTTTAAACCAATAATATCTATTTGTGATACAAGTGTGCAAAATAGGCGTTTGTCGACGAGTATGGAACTTGTCGCATGAGCTGAAGGCAAACAACCATCCGGTGTGCAAAGTCACTCATCTCTAAAGTGCGCATGCGCATCCCTTGAGTCGCTTCGTAAGATAGATGTATTTCAAAGTGTGCATGCGCCAATGTTATTCTCGCACAATTTGCTGGATTGAAGTACTTTGCACATTATTTAGACTCATGAAAGTCAAGCAAAAATGAAGAAAGTGACGTTACTATAAATTAAATATGTGCATGTAGATGGTACCAAATATTGACCTTTATATCAGCTATATAACAACTTTTCAGTGAAATGTTATACTTACTTCTCGCCTAGTTCGTAAACCATAGACGTATACTTGTTTATTGCTATAAGTGCAGCAGGTGCTGCGATTTGAGAGACGAACAATAAACTCCAAATTGCCAATCCCAGTTTTGGTTTCTTGGTTAGAGGATATAATATAAGTGGCGATATCAAGAAAAGCTGCATGTCAACGGCAAGGTACCATAAATGAGCTATTATCATAATTATCATTATCATTATTATTATTAATGTTACTTTTGTTATTATTATAGCATTATGCCTTTCGGCGTAACTCGTTCGGTTCTATACAACCCTATCCTGGCATGCATATTTTGCTTCCATGATGTCCATATACCTTTTTATGCAAGCTCTTGTGTTTCTATGTATCTATACATTTTCGCTTTAAAGTCTCATTCACACATTCCCATCATTCTTTCCTCGTTATACGTCTAAGTACGCTACTGTTCACCTCACCTACACTTGCTTCGTTAAACGTCCTTCATACTTTCTCTCAACATGACCAAACTCATGACTGACTTTGTCTATTTTTACCGCATATATTCCACAGGAGATGCATGCCAACCGTGTTTACTTTACTCCTATTCTTTTGATTGAACGTCCAGGTCTCGCTACCATACAACACAGTGGGTGCTAGCACAGAATCATATATGTATATGAAACGTTAAGCTCTATTCATCACACTTTTACCTCTAGCAATAATTCCTATATTGACGATAATCTTTCTATCTTTGTTTCACGTCTAGATATCTCTCCATCTCTCTTCCCGTTAACAATAAATAAACTTCCAAGATATACGAAATCATCAACTTGTCCACACTCCTGTCATCACCTAATAGGCAATGTTGCATACTGTTTTCTCATCCCTTCTTTGAAACACATTAATTTTGGCTTTGAATAACCAAGAGAACATGATGCAATTGATGCATCCTTACCTAACGCCCTGTCTAATATATAAAACCATCACTCAGTTGTCCATTTACCGTTACACTCGCTTTACAACCTTTATATATTGCTTTTATTGCTTTTAGAAGCCAAGCATTGACTCCATACTTTTTCAGAACTTCCCAAAGTTTAACTCTATCCACTCTGTAGAAGGCTTTTTCCAGATCAACAAATGCACGAAAAAACTTTTTTGTCTACTCTCAAGCTTTTTCCGTGATCTGTCTCAAACTAAACATCTGATCCGTGCATCATCCTCCTTGCATAGATCCACGTTTGAACTTCCCAGATCTTTTGTTCTGTTATTTCTACGACCTTACCAATAAGTATTTTGGTGAATGTTTTGCCTGCGGTTCTTAGGAAGCTAATAGCTCCATAATTAGTGCAGTTATCTTTATCACCCTTTCCCTTTTAAAGTGGAACGATAATCGCGTTGCTCCAAACATTTGGAACTTCCCCGTTCTCAGAACGTGTTCATCAGCTTGCTAAGCCACACAAACAGATACTCGTCACTGTTCTTAAGCAGTCTTAACATTCTTTAAATTCTTAATTACAAACCTAATGTCGAAGACACTAATTCCTATTTCGTCACTTTCAACCGAATTTTCTAACGTATCCTCTTCTATGTTGTGATCTTCCATTTCACCTTCAGACCATTTCACCATTAGTAATCTTAGGAGAGAGGACGGTAAGTTCGCGCGCAGGCTGAATTGGCACACCATTATTTATTTAAAAATACGATAGTTAGGCTTACGTAAATAGTTCTATCGTCTGAATTCTTGCATACTATGTAATTGATAAAAAATTCACAATCAGTCGATTTTTCAGAACATTTTTATTACAATTAATTTAAAATTTAAACCTTTGTCGTGTTTCAATCGTGTGCAAAACTACGAATTATATGTTATATTATATGTATTCTCTACGATGCCTGTGACTGGCCAGAGCACCCTATGGTGGGGACTGATCGAACTTGATTGGCCAATCAAGTCTTTTTTTAAAAACCCGGGAGGACGGAAAGCCAAATCGGATTGGTATTATATCCATTGTCCCTATTGATGTTATTAGGGTCTTTTAAGATTTCGATTGATTCTTTATGTTTTCTTGGAGAAATATTGTACGTTTTTGCGATGACGCTTGTTTTGTCAAATAAAATGAAATGTCCTGTTTCGATATGATGCTCAGCTAGTGCTGACTGCGTGAAATATTTTAGCCTGACTTTACTCCCGGATCACTGAGAGGTGCCTTTTTATCTTTAGGGTTGTTTAGAAGTTGTCCTATTTTCGCAGGTGGTTTAAATATGGTTGGGATGTTCTGTTTGTTGAGAATTCTTCCTATTTGTTCTGTGATACCTTGAATGTAGAGTAGGATGGTGGTCGTTTTTCTCTCTCTTTCATTAATAGGTTGTGTTGACTTGTTTTTTTAAATGTATTTTCTTATTGCTTTATCAATTTGTTTGTTTGTGTAATCGTTTTGTATTAGGATTTGTTAAACATTTTGTAGTTCCTTTTTTAAGTTATCTTTATCTGTTATGGAGACAGCTCTGTATACAAGGGAGTAGATGACCGATTGCTTTGGAGATGGGTGGTGGTGGGAGGAGGCATGTAGGTATCTATTTTTATGGGTGGGTTTTCTGTGAACTTCATGTCCTAATGTGTTATCAGATCTTTTTTAAACTAGTACGTCCAAGAAAGGCAATTTTCCGTTTTGTTCAATCTCCATGATGAACTGGATATTGGGGTTTAATTGATTGATGAAATCGAAGAACTTGTGTAGTTCATCTAGTCCATCTCTCCAGATGACAAAAGTGTCGTCAGCGTAACGGCACCAAAATACCGGTTTAAGCTTGGATTTGTTAAAGATTTTAGTTTCTAGATTTTCCATAAAGATGTTGGCTATTACAGGTGAGATTGGAGATCCCATTGCAGCTCCTGAGGTTTGTTCGTAGAATTTGTTATTGAATGAGAAGTAGGTATAAGTGAGACAGGGTTCCATCAAAGGTGTAAGATTGGAGGGGAAGTTTTTCAAAGGATGTAATAATATCGATTGTATCACAGATTGGTACTTTCGTAAATAGAGATACTACGTCGAAACTCACTAGGATGTCTTGGGATTGAACGTGAATCTGTTGTATCTTTCTGATGAAGTCAAAAGAGTTTTGGACGTGTGTGATAGAGTTTCCTGAGAAAGGATTCAGTTCTTTGGCGAGAAAGCGTGCTAGTTTGTAAGATGGTGAGTTTATTGCGCTGACGATCGGTCTGAGTGAAATGTTGTTTTTGTGGTTTTTTGGGAGTCCGTAAAGTTTTTGAGAGATGGGATTAGTAGGTATTAATTTAGATATTGTTTTTCTGTCAAGTTTTGAGTCTTTCAGATGGGTTTTTGTTTTGCTGACTATTGTTTTTGTAGGGTCTTTTTTAAGTTTTTTATATGTATCGTCAGTTAGAATGTCCATGATTTTGTTGTTATATTCTTCTTTATTCATTGTTACTGTTGTGTTGCTTTTGTCTGCGGGTAATATTATGATGTCTTTATTCTGATTGAGTTCTTTTATTGCTGTTTTTTGTTGTTATTAAGTTTGAGGAGGGAAGTTGGGCTTGGCGTAAGATGCTGGCCGTCCTACGCCGTATTTCATTTGCTTTTTCGGGTGTAAGGGTATATATTGTGGATTCCAAATTGCTGCTGATTTCTTCTTTAGGGATTTTTGAGGGAGCTACTGCAAAATTATGTCCTTTAGTTAAGGCGTAAATCATTTAATTGCTGAGAGGATCGTTAGAGATGTTTTTTACTGTGTTAGTTAATGATGCGTGCCTTACTGGAAGTAATTTGTCCAATTTTATTTTATTTAATTTTTTTTTTAGTGGAAAGATCTTTAATATGTTTCAGGTCAGCTCTGAAGCAAGGAACTGTAATGTTCACGAAACATGGGCAAGATTCGTAGTTTTGAACACTATTGAAACCCGGAAAAGCTTTAACTTGTACATTTATTATAATGAATCATGGTGAAAGTATTAAATCTATTATTTTTATTACAAGTTTATTTACAGAATTGTTTTCGGTAACTTTTGGTTAATTTCAGAGTAACTGAATTCAATCGAATAATAACTCACATTTCACATGAAGCTGACTAATGGATTTGGCGTCGATGTTTAATCGCATGCGATTTTGTTCAAAACAGTCGAAGAACAGTGCAAATCGCACGTCAGGTTATCTGCTGGTTTGAGTTGTTTATTACCGCCATGCATTTACTCTCAATTGAATTGAAATTAAAATACCTTACTTTAAGTGAGCTATATAATTTGATTGTAAGTTAAGTAATTCAATTAATTATTAATATATTGTAATATCAAAACATATTAGCGTTCTGTCCAATCACGCGAAGTGGCGAATAACCTGACTTGACGCAGTTGCAGTAGTCTAGAAAAACTAACATAAACCTATTTCATGTATTTTGTATTAATGAATCTTCTTTAACTTCCTACAGCCAGGATATCAAACTACATATAGTACATTTTTCCATTATTTGCGGTTGTATATTTGTATTTTCAATTCACTTTCTCTTTTAGGTGCGCCAACACGCTTCTCATCCCTAATTCTGACTAACTCTGTACTACTACTTCCTTTCCTAAACTTCTTAACCGATTTTTAAAATAACTTCTTACTTCCCTCAGAATCATTTGCATTTTTTTTCTTCTTTTACTTTGAGTAATTCATCATTCCACCAAACATCTCCGAATATTCTACCTATAACTGCACTACCATACACTTCTGATGCACTCTTGGAGATGATATCTCCTAGTATTATTCACGCGCCCTCTACATTTTTATTGCGTAATTTCGTCTCCCAATCCTCTCTATGATGATGTCAATGATCTCTCAGCTTATTACGATATACGATTTGAACTTCTAGTTTCTGCAAATTCTCTATTTTAACTCGCGTCTGCTTCCATTTCTTAATTCTTCTTCTTATCCATCCTTAATCTAGATCCGTTCTTGATACTATGAGGCAATGATCCGTTCTACATTTGAACCTTTCAGAACCTCCCATAACCCTTGTATTTCTTACTAGCCTTCTCAGTCTCTCATCCGCTACAATAAAGTCAATCATATTGTGTCTTTTACCTTTGAACCAGGTATACATGTGGAACATTTTCTGCTTGAACTAAGTATTTGCAATAAATAGGCTTTTTTCTAAATAAGGAAAAGCTAACCAATATGTCCCCGTTACAATTCGTTTTTGGATTTCGGAAATGACGTACTACCCTGCCAGTACCTGCGTGTTGCAAACTAACCCAGCTACTCATATCTCCGAGTTCATTTCTTTCCCCAGGATCGCAAGTACCTTGAATATCACTTAAAGAGTCTGAGAAGGTATCATTTACATCCCTACTTTCACCATCAACTGGAGTGTGGAACGCTATAATAAATAACCTTCTGATTCCCACATACATTCTAAGCGATAACAATCTGGAAGATACACATTCATACATTTTTACAAGCTGTTTTGCTCTCTCTATCATAATGAGACCAACTCCTTTGGCTAACATGTGATTTATCCACTACTCCTGACCATAATGCCAGTCCAGCCTTTCCTATATTTATTATTTTACGTCCAATCTTCATTGTTTTAGATAGGCATACAATATCTAGCTTCATTACGCGCATTGTATTCAGCAATTTCTTTTCTTTATAATCATTTACACTTCTATCATTCTAAACACCCAGTCTCCATTAATCACCTGAAACTTTTCCGAGGGCATGCCTTTCTTCAACCAAAGTGTTAATCCAATTTTAGGCTACGTTATTATTGAAATTATTTGTTATTCAAAGTATAAACCCAACCACCAACTTGATGCGAGAAATGTATTCCATAAGTATAAAAGCATGTCCAAAATAAGTAGCTAAATCGTCATAAGGTGGTATTTCCACTTATAACGTCAGTCTCACCAGAATTTGGTCATTGAAAAAGATATATGAAAATGAAGCCAGAACCAAAGGAGTCATAATCGGTTCGTGTTCTATACTGACCCAAGCACTGAAAAAAAATGTTTAGTGTATATTAAGAAAAAACTCAATATAAAATTATATTAATGATATTAATTAGAATGCACTTACTGCACTGTCCTGTTGAATGTAATTATTCGTGTACAGTAAAAATGACCACCATTTTTCTTTACACTTATCGGAGAAACTGAGACTTGTCAATTCCTCCCATCTTGGGCCTGATCCCATATGAGGGATGATAAAGATTGAAAAGATCAGGAGTGCTGCAACTGGTAGTGTCAATCTGCAAATTTTTGTAGAATAATTTGTATATATACCTGTAAATCACATGATACAACATTATTATGTAGGTCTCTATAAAGCAATGATTACACAGGCCTAAATTTGACATATTTTTCAGACCCAGTGACCTCATTGAGTGATTATGAAGGTTTTTGATACGCTGAAACCGAATCCGTTGACCAAAATGCTCCATCGGGTCAGTGTTTTGAGATATTTTATCCAAAATAAATGTAAAAATGCATGGAAAACGCTAACCATTTGAAAAAATTCAAGGGTATATTTTGACCTACTGTATTTTGTACCTACCATAACATCATCGCAACAGATTTCAAATATAGTATTAAAATAATTTATAACATCCTCATCTCATCAGGCACTTGACTTAGTCCGTGGCTGATGATGAAAATTCGCGTTCAATGGAGAACAAGTTAATAAAACATTTATAATTCATATATATAAAAAAGAAAACTTTAGACTTAAGATAGTTACAGTCCAATATGTATCAGGCATTTGTGGTGTAAACTTGGAATTTTTGGGCAAAACTTTCTACACGGGGCTGTGCCTGTATGTATCATCAGTGACGGACGCATTTTCACCAGGCAGTCAAGTGAGCTGATGAGAGTAGTTTGCCTGATGTGACATATTGGGCAGCCTGGTTTCTTTTGTTACCCAACCATCCAAGGCCTAGGTTGCAGTCAAGTGCACCTTATTATTATGAGAAGTTGTAGGCTCCAGAAGCTACGATCATGGTTCCTTAAAGCAACCAATCCCGACGCAACTGGAACGTGTACGTCATCCACTCCTACTCCTTCTATCCCAGAAGGTAAGCAAGAGCGGGAAATTAACGCAAGAGACTTCGTACAACACTGTTCCTTGGAGTCCGGTCTCTAGCCGCGGATGATATTACGCGATAGACGGCACAGTTGGAGATGAAAGTTTCACATCTGGATACTTTTTTTAGAGCTACCAATCTTTGTAGAATGTTATGAGGAACAGTGTTGACGGACCAGATGAAGTGATCCCAGAAGAACAGCCTTTTGCATCTGGCTCGCGATGGACTGAGTCTGACGCTGGTAAGCCGGGATTTTGTTGCGTTGGCTAAAAAATGAAGCTTTCGTGTCTCTAAGACAGCCGATTATGAGAACTACAAGATGGACTTTGTAGCCTTGGCACAGTCTTCAGAGCTCTAAAAGAAGTGCTTGATATGTCCGTTTTTATGCACCTTTGCCGTGATATTACCATCGGCTGGTGCCGAGAATTCGATCACGTAAATGATTTTCGTCTTCAGATCTTGGAGGACAATATCAGGCTTTGTAGCACTGATACGTTAAGTGGTGGAGAATGAGAAATTCCAGAAGATCAATACCATAGAAGTGCCGAAAATGGTAATATAATACTTTTAGAGCCGCATTGTGTCTCTGTATATACTTGTAGCATGCATACTTCGAGCAGCCACTGAGAACATGTCCAAGTGTTTCTGGCTCTTGCTTGTACGCTCGGCAATTGGTATCGCCTACAGATACATTCATTATGCGCTCGCGGTAAACTAAGGTGTCTATAACGCCGTCTTGACAGGCAAAAAAAAATCCCTCAGTCTCCGATCTCAATCCAGCATACTTGAGAAACATGTTGGACAGACCCGTCGATAGCTCTTCTCTACGTATAATGCCGCAGAATTTACCGTAAAGAGGCTTGTCAGCATGTTCTCATAGTAGAATCGAATGTTCTGCTTCCTGTGCACGGCTTTTCAGCATCAAAGGTGTTAGTGATGCTAGGCCATGTGTAGTGTCGTTGGAATCAAATGGGAGATCAAGCTCCTCTGCGGCCCTATCTGCGGCACGGTATAGAAACGCCGCAGCATTGACGACTTCATGTTGATGCACGAGTCGCATAAAAGAATCTGCTATTTAGAACAGAGAAAGCTGTAGCCAGAACAGATCTTCGATGGAGACACTCCAAGCTCAGCAAGCTTCTACCCCCCTTATCTCGAGGGAGGTACATTCGAGGTACGGAGAATCTAGAATGATGCCTTCGATGAATTGCCATCATCTTGCATGTGCTTTGGTCAAGTTGCTTCAACTCATCGACGTTCCATTTTACTGCACCAAACGTGTAGAGCAGTATAGGAACGGCCAGCATATTGGTCGCCTGGATCTTATTCTTCCCAGATAATTCGGAAGCCCAAATTTGTCTGAGAATTTGGCGATTACTTTTTGCGAGGGCCGTTTTTAACACACGCACATTTTGGGTTTTCCGCTTGCGGTATTCCAAGATATGTATATGTTTCTCTATTACCAACATGTTGAATGGTATTTCCGCCTATGAGTTGAACATCCTGATCACACTTGCCCGATCCAAAGCTCATGCCAATCGCTTTAGAGTACCCATTTAACGCCACCACAAGGGTGTTAAGGTCCTCATTTGAAGAAGCAAAGAGTTTGAGGTCGTCCATGTATAAAATTTGGTTGACCTTATATTCTCTTCTGTTTAGAGAGTCACATAGGTATCCAAAGCTTTTGCCTCGGAGCACAAGAGATAGAGGCAAGATGGAGATGCAGAAAAGTAACGGACTTAGAGAGTCTTCTTGGAAGACCCCCCTTTTATATGTGATGTAGCTGGTAGTCACTTGTCTTTTGTCAGATTTTATGACAAATCTTGTCCGCCACAAAAGCATAAGCTCTTTTATGCATCACACTATTTTCGGATGCACCTCCAGGCACTCAAGGAGCTTAATAAGTAGCTCATGATTCGTGTTATCGAATGCCTTACCGAAGTCAATCCAAGCCATGGACAGATTTCGTCGATACCTGATCGAATCCAGGGTAATACAACTGTCTATTAACAAGTTCTCCCTGCAACCTGCCAGCCATCCCTCGCATCCATGTTGTTTAAATATTGCACTCCATACAGGCTCGATAGATGTTAATATCCTCTCTTTGAGGATGCCAGTGAATAGCTTGTACCTGGTGATTAAACAAGCTATGGGCCTGTAGTTCTTCGGACTTGACAAATCTCCAGTCTTAGGGATCAGTGTCATGCATCCTTCCACTAGCCACTGCGGGATGGGTTGTTCTCCGTTTAGGAAAGTAGTAAATATACGAACTAGATGTTGGTGCGTAGAAGTGAACTTCTTCCACCAAAAGTTGTTGATTTTATCTGGCCCTGGCGCTGAAAAGTTTTTATTTCTAGCGATAACTTTCTTTACTTCTTCAGCAGTAATTAGTGGACACTCTTCCTCTGGACCTCGTAACCTTTGCCTTTGGCAAAAGTTACGAAAGAGTGATGTATCTGAAGTGTCTTCATTTAGCTGATGAGTATCTCCATATCCTTGCTCCCAGAAGACTTGAATCTCTTCTCGACTGGGCGGATTCTTAACGGCACGTGACGTTTTAATGAACAGATGAGAAGGATGAGTAGAAAAGGTGGAATTTTCCTGAATCAACTTCACTCGCCGTTCAAGGCGCTGTTTCGATGTGGAAAGAGATCTTATTTTTTGAGTCCAGTGCTGCTTGATGGACAACAGTTTACACTTGTTCAGCATGTGATTTGCTTCCCTTAAGTTTCGAGCAAGTGCCCTAACTTTTGGAGTGAATTTTTTTATTTGATGTTATGTAGCTAATCACGCACTGAACATTTGATCCATGCCGTCTCGCCGTTTCTATTTTACACTGAAGCTGTGCAATACGCTCGCGAGTCTTACTTAGGCCTTCTCATAAACTACACAGCTCAGATTCCAGAGATTAACATCTTCGGGAAGCCAATCGGGGAGAGCAGTATTAGCTTCAGCTAATTTGTCCATCCTGAGAGACTTTTTGGTGGATTTTTGATCTCCTACTTCTCATGTTGGCATTATCGGTTATCTGCAAAGGTGGTCTTGCTGGAACGGGTGGTATGTTCGCTGGAGGAAGTTGCTCTTCTTCTTGCTGATAAAGAGCTTCATATCAGTTTTTGCGCAAAAAGGAAACCTGATCTCTTAAATACTGAGGCGTTTTATGAGCATATTCCGGGTGCATATTGAAGCAACGTTCAAGTAACCTCTGCATAAATCCTCTTCGCGCCGGTGAGCTTCTTTGCCAACAGGTGAGGATGACCCTCCTGAGTTGGTCCAACCATTTAAAACGATGTTCTCGCATTGTCCGGGGCCATTGCCTTATTATTATACCTTATTACCCTATTATCTTATTATTATTGTTATTATTATGATTGGTATACCTTATATAACGGTGAAAATAGAACGCAAAAATATTAAACTTCCTTCCTGTAGACATTTCTTTTAGAAACAAATACGTTACTAAAAGTCCGCTCAGCATAAAAAACGTGTCCACAGCGAAAGGTGCCGTAAAAATGTACAAAGACTTCCAGGATGTCATCCACTATTTTGTATAATTAGAAAAATAATTAGAGAAATATTCATTTGTTATTATATTATTATCAATATTCAGCTAGCCTAGCAAAAAAGGCCCTCGTTAAGGAAAAGCTACATACAGGCTTCGAAGTTTCACACTTTTTTACTTTTTTGATACTTTTTTCGGCAAGACTACTTTTTTTACTACTTTTTCAGTAAATGAATATAAGAAATTGATCATACTCACAAATTTCAGATGTTTTTTAAATAAAAAATTTAAGAAAGGCGTTCTTAAAGGACTCTTCATGGCGATCAAGTGATCTTGCAGCTGGTGGGAGGGCTTAAGGGTTTGATCGGACTAGAGACCTGGAGAAGTTAATTGAACCAAAAGGACTGCATCGCGAGGTGTGGCTGCTTTGGGGAACTGATGAACTCCAGTTTGCAGGCCCTTAACTAAGGAGCGATCATTCCAGACGGTTATTACCTATTGCAAAGCCCCCTGGAATATCGAGGACATGATTCTCATGCTCCCAAACCATGTAATGGTCGCCGTGTCAAGGGCTGAATTCTGCCAGGGTTACCAAGTTCTTGAACACGCTGGCGTGCCCCCCTCAGTCAAGGCGGACACAAAGGAGTCACAAAGGAGGTGTCTTCATGGAGATTTCATGATAACAGGTTGAATCCCTTTGTATGTAGATCCTCCCCTGCAAGCAGGGCTCTTTATGGCGTGTTCTTTATTTTCCTAGCTATTCGTGGGACCATCATGGCCGACAAAATCAAAACAACCGAAAATAAGGAGGGCTCCGACCCGGGGCACTCATCTAACCCACCACCAAAGGGGGATGGCTCCACGGGGGCCATCCTACCGCCATATCATCTGGAGCAACTCCTCGTGGTCGGCCTGCGGACAAGAGAAGGACTTTAAGGGCAAGTTGAAAAGGAGGTTGAAACGGCCAAATGCTCTGGAAACACAGGGCCTTACTTGCGCACATATGGCTAACAACGCCCTAGTGAGAGCTGTCATCGCATTAGGTTACCCTAAAGATTGTCTAATTCCAAGAGATCTGGACAGGCTGAGGGAAGAATTCTCTACAAAAATTGTCGCGTTACCTCGGGAGGAACGCTGCAAACATCTGGTCGTGGGATTAGTGGGTGGAGAGGACACCATAATTTATGCTTAAGGAGGAACTAAACGCAGAGATCCAGGGGACTTAGTGTCTCCAAAGGTACCGAAGAGCGACCGGAATAATTCCCGGTACCCCCGAGGATCCGACGGTCGTTCTGAGGCGCCTGAGCTTCCAGAAGCCCACTATATGATTAGAATTTTGGAGAGTATACTGCAATAGACAGGGAACCAGGCCGAAGACGGTGGGCTGAATTCTAGCTGTAGGTCTTCCAGAAACATTAATTAGGGCCCTAGCGGCTCTAGAATACCGACCCTATTTAGGGGAAGATAGGGTTTCCTTACGGCTGACTCAAGAGTGCTCCGTATGAGGTCGAGAAGCGTCCGGAGAGGCCCCAAATTAGTCTATCAATGGCAGAGACGGAAATCTAAACGATGCAGATAAATTTTCACCACAGAAAAGGCACCTCGGCGGTCCTAACGAGGCGTATGGCAGTTGTGCATATAGGCATCGCACTAATTCAAGAACCCTGGATATGCAGGGAAAGGATTAGTGGCTTGAGAGGGCGTAGTTTCATATATAAGGTGCCGCGTGAAAACCATCAATGGCATTCAATAGCCGTCAAGGGTATGGATGCGATTTTGGTTCGTAAGGTATGCTCGAGGGACCTCACCGTTATTAGTATGAGGGGCGAACACGGAGAAAGTATAGAGGTATATATCGCCTCGGCTTATTTTCCGGGTGAGACTGAGGGGCCCGTACCCCCTAGAGAGGTCGAGGCTTTAATTCAGCACTGTCAGGAGAATATAATTCCTCTGATGTTTGGCTGTAATAGAGACTCTCACCATACCGTGCGGGGGAGCCCAAACAACGGCAGAGGAAGAGATTTAATTGAATAGTTAGTTCTCGATTTTACTCTATGCTTGGAAGAACTGTGGAGCAAGATAGTGGGCTGGAAAGTCTCCGACGAGGAGTCTTTCAAGGACCTTAAATATATCTTGCTTCAGTCAGCCCTAGGAAAACCGTCGGTTTTAAATATCAGAAACCCAAGGAACACACTTTGGGACATGTACGAAGAGAAACTCAAAGATAGGCTCCTCGAATTACCGAAAAGAATTTTATCAAGCAATTGAAGCGTTTGATAAATGTAAACATTTTTTCCAAAATTCATTGTGATTACATTTATGATTTTCCAGAATTATCAATTTGTTCTCTGATTCATGTAGATTTTTAAATTTTCTTGGAAATAAAATCTATGGAAATAAGAATGGTTTAAAACGCATGTTGCTAACGCGCGAATTGAAGGCGTTCATGAATTCATCTATTTATAGATTTATATTCAATATCATTTATTCTTATTAATTTGAGAAATATTCCCTTTGAAAGCTTTAATGCCGTTTGGGGAGCACTAAATATACTACGATTTGTTTCAAATTTATACCATAATATTTTCTCATCATTCAGAAAAAAATATCAAGGCCACGGTCATTTTTTTTTATTTCATGTTTTTGAACCCTAATACACTACTTGTCCACATAGTTGCAATTTTGATTACCATCGTTTGGTATTTTCGACCCACCCTGATATACGTTCATCACATCTTTGAGCACATATAAATAGTTAAGGAAAAAACCGTTTTCCTTGAAGATATTATTTAATACTTAGTTCAATATTTCTATATTGTCAGCGTCCCTATGTTTAACACAACATTTTTTTATAAAAGCTTTAAGCGCAAATTCTAGATCATTCCTTTCTCCTTACGTCCAGTCTTGAGCGCAGTTATTTACGTACAGAGAAGTATGAAAGAAATTTTTCTTTTAAGTGCGTTCTTTTTTTTAGTATATAGTATGTTTTAAACTACTTTTTTATTTTAAAACTAATTTTGGACTGATTTAAAAATGCTACTTTTTCAATACTTTATTTTTTTATTTTTGCGATACTTTTTTCTTGAGAAAGATACTTTTTTGATATTTTTTCAGTTCCATAATGTACTTCAAAGCCTGCACGTAGAAAATGAATTCAGTATACTGGACCCCGCCTCTCTTTCCTTCATAACTATTGTTTAATTAAAATATTCTTTTTAATAACTCACATCAAGTATATCAATGCTGTTAACATTAACGTTCGTAATGCTCGTCATATACTGATGGCTAAGAACAATCCAACATATACTCAAACATCGAACACCAAACAATGCAGTCAAAGACTTAGAATTGGCATTTGTATTAAAAACTTTTTGTGCATTTTTATATATTGAAAACTCTGTCATGTTACTTGTAACTGCAGATTGAAGAGGTTTGCTTCTTTGGAGGATATCCAGAAACGTGCAAAATATTAAGAATATCACAAAGATAGAGATTATTGTCCTGAAATCAATAATAATTATAAATATTTGTTACTAATATTGGTATCTTGGATATCCTATACGGTTGATATATACTGTTATAGATGACAGCTTATAGAATAAAAAAAATTGTACTTACACTGATACGATGCTTCCCTTTGACCATATTTGAGGTCCAACGCTTGAGCAAGTTGTAGTTATCTCAGTAATTCCCAAATCGTCTATAAACTCCATATCACGAATCGTTTTATTAAGAAATGTTTCTATGTCGTTTGCAGTACATGCTGATGGAACGCAAATTGACAAAGTTGGTTGAACAGGAATCGAACTGTTCTGATACGCCAAAGTTATTGAATACATGCAGTGTCGGCCATGAATTTGTATACTTCCTTTTGTTGCCTGAACTGACATGCATTCGTCAAACATTCCCAAATCGATGATATTGCCTTTCAAAATCCCAGACGGGATCTTTGAAGAAGAATCCAGCACTGAAAAGAGTCAAACAAAATTATTTCATTATATTTGAATTTTTTTATTAACTGGTTCGCAAATCAAAAACAGCAGTTAAAATTATGGTCCCAATCCAAGAGGGTTACTACGAACCACAGTAGGCCGGGAGCTGGCAAATGTCGAGCTTTCCAACTATTCCCAAATTAAAATTTTATTTAATATACGTCTTTCGGTATATTTAAAGTATTTTTCTGAAATTAATACCTCTGTAATGTGCTTATTGTCATATTTACGGTATAAAAGGCGCAGATTAAAATTTAATATTCTACGACGCGTATGTAAGATGACAAAATTGAATAATTTACATGCCAATACTATGAAATCTTGGAAATCTCAGCAATCTAGTATGCGTGTAGAAATCTTGGAAATCTTTGGCTAAGAGTGGACAGAGATGAGGTGGTGTGGAGCATTCCGACACACGCTCCTAGGCGTTGAACGAACAGCCGACGTAATCCGAAAGCCGTCGAGTTTAGTCGATGCGAGAAGAATCCCACGTGAGTTCTGATCGCCAGCAGGGTTGGAAATCTCGGAACACCTGGCAATCTCAAGGAAATCTTGGAAATCTCTATAAGAATTCAATACAGATTGCCGCGTTCACAGTTTTAAGTTTTCCAGATTCCGCACTGAGTATCCCCTCGGTAACCATACAGGATTTACTGTTACATGTATGTACTTTGAAATGAAACCACTTAAAGAAACTTCCTTTTTCAACAAAAATTGCATCAATCTTTTAATATTTAATATTTAAGATCTTTTAACATCATATTTGAAATCAGTGGTCCGTAAAACCCCTACAGCCACAATTTTATAAAAATGCAATACAAATTTCAAGTTAGCATCCGCCATTTTTAGTTTTTAACATCATATTTGGAATCAGGGATCAAAAAACCCCAAAACTGCACACTTTATACAATTTCAACAACTCTTACATTGTTGGCCAGGTTTCCAAAGCTTCTGGCCCACTGTGCGGCTGTGGTAAATAATGACTCACATTTTTTATTACACACAGCGATACTAGTTTCTATGGTTTTTTATTCTAGTTGCAGTTGACTCATGTGATGGGTGATTCTCTCTCTCTCCCTCTATATATATAGTTAAAAGTTTGTCATACAGACAACCGCAGGATTTCGCCGGAGGCGGGTGCTAATCTGAAAAATTGCACCCGCTCCCAGCGAAATCGCGGTAAAATTTCAGCTGTAACCACGTCTCACGACCGTGAGATAGGTGGTTACAGTCTGCGACGAACTCAATACGACGGTCCGGCAAAAGTCTCGTGCACCCTGAGGACACGGAGCGACCCAAGGACGACCGCCCTCTGCATTTTCCCCGCAAGTGTCTCAGCATTTTTTTGACACGCAGGGATGCTTTTCAGGCTATTAACCAGTGAAACCTTGGCACTTCCAAGAGCGCCGATGATCGAAACGATTAGCTTAACAGAATATTCCGGGTATAACCGTCGCAACTCCCTTATAAGGTCTTTATACCTCTCTTTCTTTTCTTTCTCCTTGGCTGTGACGTTTTTGTCAGCTGGTGCCGAACATTCGATAACGAACATGGTTCGTTTCTCGAAGTCAAGGAGAACTATGTCAGGCCTCGAGTGCGCAACAGAAACAATTGTCGAGAATATGAAGTTCCAGTATATGCGGCACTTCTCATTTTCGACAATTGACTCTATTTCTCTAGGAGCGTTTAGCGGAGAGGTATTTGGGCTAATGCCATAAGAGTGACAGAGATGGTAATAAAGCACTCTTAGTGCCGCATTGTGCCTTTGGATGTAGGTCGTTCCCGCATGAGTTGGACAACTAGATAGTATGTGTCCTAGATGCTCGGGGTGTGCATGACACGCTCTGCAACTATCATCGGGAATGTCTTGGCTCAAAATGTGGCGACGGTATGCTAGAGTGGAAATGACACCGTCTTGACATGCCAAAATGAAGCCCTCCGTGCCCGACTTCAATCCGGGTGATCTAAGGAAAGCAAACGTTAGCTCATACGACATCGACTGATCTTCCACATTTCTGTGGAAGATGCCGTGCATCCTCTTGTCGAGGAGCTGTTCGTGGAAGTTTTTCTCCTGTGCTTTCTTAATCTGGGCCTTCAGGAGTGAGTATTCAAGATGGATAAGATTTGATGCATTTTGCTCACCCCTAATATTGAAGTCAAGGCCGAGTGTTTCAGCAGCCTCCTCCGCTGCTTTGTACAGAAACACCCCTTTTCCCACTTCTTCGTGTTTCCTGACCATTTTAAGAAGAGGGTCTTGTTCATTTGCAACTATATGTGCTGTACCCAGAATGAGTCTGTTGTGAAGACATTCAAGATTCAGTATTCCGCGACCACCTAGGCGGCGTGAGATGTAAAGTCGCGGAACAGAAGACTTAAGGTGCATGCTCTTGTTCATGTGCATGCTCTTGTTCATGTGCAAAACCTTTCGCGTCCCGATATCAAGGGATCTGAGCTCGTCCTTCGTCCATGGAACCACTCCAAATGAATAGAGTACTACCGGGACGGCAAGCATGTTAGTTGCAGATACTTTGTTTCTCGCCGACATTTCGGAAGACCAAATCTGCCGGATGAGACGTTTGTATCTGCATCGGAGAGTATCCTTTATAGATGTCGCGTCCTGAATGCGGCTCTGTGGCACGCCCAGGTATGTATAGGTCTCTCCAGCGCAAAGGTGTCGTATAGCGCTTCTGTCAACGAGCTCAGGATCTTCGGGGATGCCATTAAGTTTTCCTTTCTTCAAATTAACCTTGGCGCATTTCTCTAACCCGAATTCCATTCCAATCTCTTGAGTGTACTCTTTGACAATTTTCAGAGCTAGATGTAGTTTCTCTTGATTCCTAGCATAGATCTTAAGATCATCCATGTAAAATACATGAGTGACCTTATGCTTTCGGTTTCCAGGTTTTCCGCAGAGATACCCTTCGGAATGGCGAAGTGCGAGAGATAGTGGCAATAATGTGAGGCAAAAGAGGAGAGGGCTCATGGTGTCGCCCTGAAATACACCTCTCTGAAAGGTGATACTGTTAGTGATCACACGATGTTTTCCAGATGAGATAGTAAATCTGGTTTTCCAAAGCGGCATTAATGTCTCTATGCACCTCACGATGTGTGGATGAAACTTTAGGCTTTCCAACAGACAGATGATAAGTCTATGGGAGGTTGAATCGAAAGCTTTCCGGTAATCAATCCAGGCCATCGATAGAAATCGCTGATAGTATGCTGCGTCTTTACAGACACATCTATCGATGAGCAAGTTCTCCCGACATCCCGCTACGCCTTTCTTTGAGCCACGTTGTTCATATATCTCTCGCCATACAGGTCCAATTGTCCGAACAATCCTATCATTTAGGATATCTGTGAAGATCTTATACAGTGTATTCAGACAAGTTATTGGCCTGTAATTCTTAGGGTCAGCTAAGTTGCCCGTCTTCGGCAGGAGCACTGTGCGCCCTTCCACCAACCACCCCGGAATAGGCTCTTCCGACTTTAGATATGAGGTAAAAATTCGGGCCAGATGCTGGTGGGTTGAAGGAAACTTCTTCCACCAGAAGGTCTTGATGCCATCTGGTCCCGGAGCGGAATAGTTCTTCATGCCCCTTAATACGTTTTTCACCTCCTCGGTAGTGATAGGTGGGCATTCCTCCTCAGCTGTGATGAGGGCATTGCACAGCTCCTTGAAGCTGTTTATGTTCTTTGAGCCCTTCTTTAAGTGGATGTTGGATTTCGTAGACTTCTCTCCAAAATGCTTCGACCTCCTCTGGTTTGGGCGGATGGTCGACAGTAACTGGAGGGTCTTCGAAGAGTCGAGATGGGTCAGACGAAAACTGTTGATTTTCTCTGACCCACCTCTCTCTCCGCTCTAGACTTCTCCTAGCGTCAGATAGTACTCGTATTCTGTCAACAATATGCTGCCTGATGGTCAGTAGCTTTGACTTGTTGATTGTGTGATGACGGATCCGCATTTCGCGCGTGAACTGTCGAACCTTGGCAGTGAAAGTCCTGCCAGATGTTATGTAGTCAATCACACACTGAATGCGGGACGCGTACTGTCTTGCCCAGCCTATCTTTGTGCTAAGTTGATGCATTCGTCTTTTGGTCTTATGATCAACCGTTGGTTTTGTTTTACGGTTTGCATCTGCAAAAGTTCTCGCTGCATTGTACACACTACAATTGATAGTCCAGAGGTCGGATTCTTCGGAAAAATCTCCACGAAGCTCATCATCCAGTTCAGTCAGATCTTTGGGCTTGGGAGAAACCTGAATGTTGATGTTTCTCCGGGTCTTGAAGCATCGTTCTCCCTCTATTGGATGCCTGTTCGAGGCTGGTCTCAGTGTCGCCTCTCTTTCTCTGTTGCCGGCTTGTTCTGGCTGCGGTTGTGTAGGCGCTCCGCTTATATAACCCCTTTTCCGGAGGTCCTCGGCACGGTTTCGCAGCCGTTTTTGCGAAAAATCCGAGAGCTCTGGGTGTTTCTCGCACCACAGAGCATGCAGTCGCGCCATGTAACCTTTTCGTTCAGGGGCCATACTGGTATCATAGCACTCCAGCAGGTCGTCCCTGAGTCGATCCGTCCACTCAAAAGTAACGAGATTCCGCCGGTCAACCGCATTGACTCCGTCTTGATTGGCTCCCCCAACTCTAGGGTAGTCGGCATTGTTGTCCGACCCATTGTCGGGAGCCCTGCGCGTTCGATTGTTTTGAACCGCACTTCCTACAACTATGTTTGGTGTTGTCATTGTTGTTCCCACGAGCAGCTAGGGAAAAGGGTTAGTCCATCCTTGTAGAGCCCCGCGTGCAAGGATAAGGCTGATACTCTGAGAGGTCGCCCGGTATCCCAGAGTCACCGTTTGAGACACCACACCCAGGTGCCATTCAGCTTTCGGCACGATTGTTACGCCTCCGCTTGGGGGTTATTCCTTCGGGACCATCCCTGGACAATTGTCCGCGACTATTTATTAATTATTGTAACCATATTCAGCAGAAACCCTTGGTACAGGGACCCTCTATCCGCAACCCGAGGACGCGTCCGGTGGCTTTGTCATAGGCCCTTCGGTTCGAATCCCAAGGAATCAAAACCGAATACCGAATATAATATATTATAATATTATTATAATATATTATATATTATAATATATTATATTATATATATTATATATATATATATTATATATATATTATATTATTATTATAATATATAATATAAAATATATATATACATTGATCAGCAGTTCGAACTCGAAAGTTCATTGCCTCACTACCCGATTCGGGTAGTGTTTCTAGGTGGATATTTACTACCAATGTGGGCCCACCACACCCACGACGGGCCAACAGCACGCAGTATTCCTGAAAGGTCACCCATCCAAGTACTAACCGCGCCCAACAATGCTTAACTTCAGTGATCTTACGAGAACTTTTGTTTTCAGCGTGGTATCGCCGTTGGCTAAAATATATATATATATATATATATATATATATTTATTCATCCATGTATACCTTGCGGATTTTACATATTTTAACCCTTACAAAAAAATCCTTAAAATCTAAGAAACTATAAAAAACCAGTACAAACTCTTAATAATTTACTCTTAATAATTTGGTGTCGTAACATCGAGATTCGTTACCTCAAGTTAACATAGGT
>CAKNYM010020769.1:0-16211 GCA_932195095.1 Andricus curvator | reverse complement strand
GGGGGGGGCGAGGGCAAGGAAAAGGAAACCGAGAGAGAGTCGCAATTGGTTGATGTTTTCTGCCCTACAACGGAAAAACATAGTTAAGCGACATTTTTTCGAAAAATGAGTTTTTTACATCAGTGGAATCGTGAGAGTAAGCTGCGTCTGATTATCATAGTTAAAATTATAATTTGTAATTATTTATAACAAAAAATGAATGTTTAAAATTTCGAATATTGAGAAAATTGACCAAATGCAATGGAAAAATATATGGAAAGTACTTTGCGGTGCCTGAAATTTGTAAGAGAAGTCGAGTACGTCACGAAATACAAGGGAAGAATATACGCAAAGCACTTCTTGTTACAAAATCAAAATTTCGCATTTGCTGTACGTTAAGTCTCAAGTTGTAAATGTGTCGAGTCGAGCAAAGATGTCCAAGCGAAGAAATCCGCAAGCGACATCGGCTAAATTCGGTAAGCAGACGATCGTTCGGAATAGTTCGGAGGCGCTGCACAAATTCATCTCCAATGGTCACGAGGCCGCGACCTGACGAAATTGAAAAAAAAAACTTGTAACTTTTTTGAGATTTATTCTCACTCTTGGGGCCTCAGGCTATGTACTGCTATGTTATTTGTTTCTGAACTCTTTAATAATTCAAAAGCTTATAACGGTTTATTTGATGTTTAAGACAAAAATTCATGATAGTAAATAATTACTATGCCTGAACGGCGTTTAAGATTATTAGGAAGTTTATTTCCACACTAAAGTGCGATCTGTGCCAGATTCAAAATTTAGTCAAAAGCTTATGTTTGTTTATTCACTTTTAAGAAAAAAAGCTCCTGGCATAAATATTAAAAAGAGGTATTGCGATGAAACACCTTGTTACTTAATCCTTTCGTTTACTTTCAAGGATTTTACAATTTTAGAAAATTTCAGATTTCATAGAATTTCACGGAATTTTATAATATTTTAATGCTCGTCAGGGAATTTGTTCACAAGAATTTCGGAATTTCACAATGTTTCGAAGATTTTCCAATATATGAGTGTATTTCCAAAATATAAAATAATTTTCAAGATTTTGGGGTGTTTAAAATTATTCTAACGAATTTTTAATTTATTTCAATAAGTTGAAAGGATTTCAAAGAATTTTCAAATATCCATAACGGTCGGCTTTTATAACATACGAAAGTCTAATCTGACGCTTGTCAAGTATTACCGTTTAGAATCAGTTTCTTTCGTGCCCTTGAAAAATACAGTCGTATTTTACTTAATGTGTACAGAAACAAATACAAATTCTTATGGATGATTATTTTTTGAATTATATTTCTGCATACAGACAATTTTATTCATTTTCATAAAAAGTTTTAACCGCGAAACTAAAAGTGACACTTGAAAACTGGGGAAATTCAAGAGCTTCGTCAAAGACGAGTCAATTTTATCAATTGATATTAAATTTTGTGGTGAAATAATGAAATTACAGATTTTGAATTTTAGGTGGTTTTGCAACTTTGATATAATTCAAAATTGAACTATGTTTCTTGTTTCGTGGGGGGGGGGGTCGCAATTTTTTTATATCATAAATTAAATTACGACAAACACCTTGTTACTTAATCCTGTCGCCTTCTTCTGCGTTTATTTACAAGGATTTTACAATTTCAGAAAATTTCAGATTTCATAGAATTTCACAGAATTCTATAATATTTCAATGCTTATCAGGGTATTCGTTCACAAGAATTCCGGAATTTCACAGTATTCTGAAGATTTTCAAATATACTGGTTTTTTTTTCACCTTGAGACATCGAAATATCTAAAAAAATACGCATCCTATGAAAAAAATATCCCTAATAAAAACTTTTCATTTTCGAGGGGGAAAAGCGATTTTGAAAAAATTTACCTCACCCCACCCCCCAGAAGGCAGGAGTGGGGGTAACTTTGTAATTTCAAATGGGAACCCCAATTTTTTATCACAGATTCAGATTCTCCTCTATGAAATACGTAAGTTTCATTCGAAAATTTTTTTTCTATTCGTGATTTTTTTTACATTCTCATTCTAATGAGAAGGTATTGGTTTTATGTAAAATTTGACATAGTCGGTTTTCATCAAATCTCCACGTTTTGAGACCTCCTGAGTCAGAAAAAACGATTTTTACCAAGGTGTCTGTCTGTCTGTAGTCTATGGTCGGAGACCACTTTTTTTGAAGATTTGAAAATTCTATGTACGGTTATTAGTATTACGCAAAATGACGAACAAAATATCCTAATGACTTTTCGTGATAAAAAAAAAATTACTGGAGTTATAGGATTTACAAAATTCCAAAAAACAAACGAAAATAAACATTTTAGGCCGAAAAACGCACGATATGAAAAAAAGTCAGGAGGAGAAAAACGTGTTGCTTTTTGAACACCCTATAATATTTTCATAACAGTTTTTTGAATTTTTCGAAAAATCCAAAATTCAAATTTTGATCGGACAAAAAAATAATGAAAAATCAAAAATTCCATTTTGCTGTCAAACTATGGAAGATACGAGAAAAGATTATTCCACCAAAATTGTGCACATAAAAAAGATCTACAAATTTCTAATGACTCACTTTTTGATATGACGCGTAGTTTTTGTTTTATTCGTAAAAAACAGCATTGAAAATAGAAAAATCAAATTTGTAGACGAATAACAGGAGCTACGAAAAAAATGACATAAATAAAATTTGTTCATCCAAGAAGGAGGTACAAATTTGTTGTGAATCATGTTTCGATAAGATGCGTAGTTTTTGTTTTATTCGTGAAAATAACATTGACAGTAAAAAAATCAAATTTTTGAAAAAACAATGCAAGGTACGAAAACAGATAAATGAACAAAAATTGTGCATTAAAAAAAGGTTTACAAATTTGTAATCAATTTTTGTTGTAAGAATATATTCAAAATGAAAAAATTAACTTTTTTGAAAAACGGCACAAGCTAAAATAAAATTGTAACTGATAAAATTTGTCGCCTAAATTATATAATTATTTTTCATTTGAAATCAAATACAAATTTAGTAATTTGTATATGAAGAACATATAACACGAAGCACAAAGTGCGCGCTCAGTGTATTTACCAAATCGCGCGTCGTAAGTGCGCTCAAACTTTTTTGTTTCTATCATACGGTGCACAGAACCGAGCGTGGAACGCAAGGTTCAAATGATTTTCAAATCAAATATCGAGCGCGAAGCGCGAGTGTCTGGATGAGAATGTGTTCCTTAAGGTCGATAGAACCTTGAGTAAATAAAGTTCCTTTTCAGTCTAAAATAAAAACAAATTTAACAATCACTTAATATGTAGAGGTTTTGATAATTTCATAAGATTTGCAAACAAACTTTTTCTTTTCATCGAAGTCGAACACGAAGTTGAACAATCTAGAGGAACCGAGCGTAAAGCGAGATGTAGATACGCCCGAGCGCGTAGCGCGAGGTGAATACATAATCGAGCGCGAAGCGCGAGATAAATATATGATCGAGCGCGAAGCGCGAGATCCAACAGTCGCGCGCCCTAGGCGCGCTCAAACTTGCGAGCGAAGCGAGCCGCGCGCGAAGCGCGTGATGAGAATGTGCCCGCGAAGCGGGCAGATTTTTTTTCGATTTTTTGATTTCCCACCCCCCCTCCTGGAGGTTGGGGTGGGATAAATTTTTTCAAAATAGCTTTTCCCCCTCAAAAATAAAAAGTTTTTATTACGGATATTTTTTTCATAGGATGCGTATTTTTTGATATATTTCGATGTCTCAAGTTAAAAAAAACACCCTGTATAATAGTATTTCCAAAATCTAAAACAATTTTCAAGATTTTGGGGCGTTTATTTTTGAGTTTAATTTATTTTCTTACACATACCTCATTATTAGTAAGTATTGTTCAATTAATAGTAAAATAATATTATAATTATTATTGTATTCAAAAATTTTAATTTTAAATCACATATTACTTCGAATATAAAATCGTGAAAGTGTTTCGAAGAATCCACGTCTATGACGATATTATAATATTCATTGTACTTATAACTATAATATTTTTCCTTCGTTTTACCAGCGAGTATTAAGCTTGCTTTTAATTAACAGGAACATATTTTTTACAACATGAAATGCGTATATGCAGTCATATTATTTATGCTGAAAATTAGTTATAAAATGAAGTGCGGCTCTGAAGAAGTTCTAGCCCCCACCATGCCTCGCATGGCGTTTGCGGATTTCTCTTGTTGTATCGAGGGCCGACGCTCGATCACTTTGCAGCGAAACACTCCGCAAGCGACTTTGCGTATTTTTTTAGCTGGGATTTGATTCCGAAAAACTTCGCAAGTACATTTTTTAATAGAAATTGTTTAAATAATCAATTTTTTGTTGCAAAATCAGAAAGAGCAAATGCGTTTTACCAAAAAGGGGTACTTGCAATAATGAAAATGTGTTCCTATACTAAAGTTCTTAGCGCAAATGGTTTTTCTTGAATATCTCCGTTCAACTCGGAGAGCACCTACATAACTTTTTAGTTTGTACGGTAGTTTTATGCTGAGAAGGTCACAAATGACGTCAAACTGTCTTTCACAAACAATATCACTCTTAACATTCATTATCTGCGTCAATTATTTCAGAAAATAATAACTTTTCACGATTTACAGGCGAGAAAAAAATTGCTTAAACAAATAATAATGGTTTAAAAAATCAAAAATTAGTTTAGAAATACGTCGCAACTTGTGATTTATCGAATATAAGTAAATACTTCAATAAAAATTTTTAAAAAATACCGTTTTTAGCATGAATTCTACATGAAACTGATATTTTGCCATTTTTGGGCATTTTTTTTGCATTTTCCGGGCACAGTACAAAGGGGTTGGAGGCGTCAAAACTAAAAGTTATTAGGTTGATATTATTTCTTAAACATTCCTTAAGAGGTGGCCGAACAATTATTTACAAAAAGTTATAAATAAGTACTCCTTTTTTCCATCTTTTCGAAACCCAAACATTCCCCATTTAAACCCCCATGTTAATTTCAAAAAGAAATCGAACACATTGGGTGGGATCAATCGCCAAAAATTGATGGTCGAATTTTCGGACCACCCTAATTGCGACTGAGAAAGTTAAAAAAATGTTTATAACAGGTTTTTGTTATCTTCAGACATCGAAAAAAAATGTTGTAAGAAAAACTTCTTATTTTCGAGGGGGAAAAGCGACTCCGCAAAAATTTACTCTACACCCAACCGCCTGGGGCGGGAGTGTTGTTTTAACTTTAAAATTCTACAATTTAAAAATTTCAAATGGGAATCTCAATTTTTTATTACAGATTCGCGATAAATGGCGCTGCAACGGTCTCAATGATTAGGAAAATCTTACTGTTTCTCAAGAATTAAAAACAAGTTCAACTTTCAAGCAACAAGTTGACCTTTCAACCAAAAAATCTGAATTCCTAACAAACAATGTAATAGTTGATATCTTAACCAAAGAAAGATTTTCATTTTAAATCAAAAACACTTGAATTGAATTTAAAAAATCGAATTTTCGAGAAAATAGTTAAATCCTCAATCAAAGCAGATTAATTTACAATCAAACGGATGCATTTTACCCCAAGAAGGGTGAAATTTCTACCAAAAGAGCAGCTATCAAATCAAAAAGACGAATTTTCTACAAGAGTTGAATTTTTAACCAAGAAAGATTTTTTAATCAATAGAGAAAAAAATTTCATTCAAAAGATAGTTAAATTTTTAAACTAAAAGACATCAATTTTTAACTAAGAAAGCAACAGTTAAATTTTTATTACAAAACATTAATTCTCAACGAAAATAAACCCGAATTTTCTACAAAACAGTTAAATCGTCTAACAAATAGTTTAATTTTTTATTAAACTATTGAACGTTCCAGCCAACAAGATGAGTTTTCTACAAAAGAGTTGAATTTTCAACGAAAAAGTACATTTTCAACTGAACAGTTGAATTTTCAATCAAATAGTTGAATTTGCAGTTAAAAAAATTAATTTTTAACAACAAGAAAACGAAGTATCAACAAAGTAGTTCAATTTTCATCCTAAAAAGATGAATTTTCGACGAAAAATATAATAGTTAATATATCTACTAAAAAATATTTTTGTTTAAAATCATAAACAGTTGTATTTTCTACCAAAAAATTGCATTTTTAACCAAACAAATTAGTTTTCCACAACAAAATAAAATAATTATGAACAAAATACATAAATTTTCAACAAAGAAGATTAAATTTCGATAAAAAAGGTCAAATTTTTAACAAAAAACATAAATTGCCTACTATAAGTTGAAGTTTCAACTGAAAAAAAAACCAAAGGTGGAATAGTTAAATTTTCACACAAAAAAACAACAAATTTTCAACAAAATAGTTAAATTTACAAATAAAGAAATAAATTCTTAACCAAGTAGTTCATCATTCGTCTAAATATTTATTTTTCTGCCAAGTTGTTAAACTTTTGTTTCTTAGGGATTCACAGACGTGAAAATATCTCACGTAAGAAATGATCGTTCGTGCATACGAGTAAAATATTCGTCTATTGTTTATATGGTTTTTTCTCATTCGTGCGCATCGTCTCGGCGTACGTATTTAATTATTTCTCGAAAACTAAGGGAGATCCATTTTCATATTTACAGAGCACATTGTGAGCTATCTATAAAACAAATTTAAAAAAATAAAAAAATGGATTTTGAACAAAAATTTAGTTTGAAATTTTTTTTAAATCCAACAATTGTTTGAAATTTTGTTTCAAGAAATATTTTTTGAAACTACGTCTTATTATGAATAATTCTAAAAATACATCTTAATATCATTCAGAAATTATAAGAGAACGAATACTAGAATTCTCATCAAAATTAATAAAAACAGATGAAATTCTTCAGATGATTTGACATGGAATTGCTTACATATTTCAAAAAAATAAAAAGTTTTCGAGGACAATTAATTTGTCCCATAGAAGACCTGACGTTTGAGTTTTTTTTCTCGAAAGCCAGTGTCAAACCCACTGTAATAATTTCAAGACTTGTGGACCACACTTATACCTTCTTCGGACGAAAAAATAAACAATATAAAAAATGGCATTGTTTGGGAAACGGGCTTTTCATTTTTATTTTTTCGCCAAATTTTCTATTTTTTCCATTATTTTTATTTTGAAATGTATCTTAAAACAAGCAAATTCAGACGTCGGAAAGTTAAATCGGCCAATTAGAACTCAGGATACGTCATGAAAAAAAAAGTTGTTCAAAAACTCAAAGTCCCGTATCTCCGCCATTTTTTCGAATTTTCGAAAAATATTTGGTGGGATTTTCTTTGTCACCAAGCAATCATATATCGTGATTTGCAGCCAAATCCCATTCCGACACGAAAATTTCCGTGATCAGTTGACGTGGATTCCACCAGATATTAAAAATACGTGGCGATCAGTGTCTATGTTTTGGAAATGAATAGATGCCCCACCATTGAAACGTATTCAAAGGGGATTGTTAGGTATATTGAAAAGAATAATAAATTGCACAGAGAATTGTTGTTAATACTTATTTACTAATAATTAACAATAATGTGCTGCTCATTATTGAATTAGGGAAAGCTAAACGGTGCTAAGTACACTTTTTGACGAAATTGAGTTTTCTGCAGAAATAGTACATTGTTAAACAAGTGGGGAAACTGGGAGATTCCCAACGAGTATGAAGTTACTGCGTGAGCGAAGTGAGCGCGGTAACCATTTGTGTTAGGAATGGACCAGGTAACCCTGGTAACGTACGGTAATATTGCTAAGTTACCGGGTAACTTACCCGACGTTCGTTCTCGACGAGAATTTATGAGCATTTATTTTTGTCTCCTTCCAAACTTCCGTGAAGCGCATTTCTAACAAAGACAATTTTTCTTTCATTATCCATTTGCTAAATGGATAAATAATAATGGATCCATTTGCTGAATTGTTTTTATCTTCAAAATGCAAGTACAAAGCGACTTTATTATTGCGTTCAGCCATTTCTATTTAGAAAAGCTGTGATTTAAATACTACTTAACATGGTGAGAAGTTCGTCATGTTTAAGAAAAATAATATATTTTTAATCTTTACCTTTATTATTCATGTAAATCGATATGTATCGTGTCTGACTAAAAATACTGTGACTTTCAATATAGTGTTTAAAATAATAGTAGGAATTGCCTGGATGCAGTCAAATATTTTTTATTTAGTGCACCAAAGACAAATTTCGAAAAAAGATAGAAACTGGTATTATTGTATTCAGCTTTTTTTTTAAAAAGCGTAAAGGTGCTAAGAACACCTTATCTTCAGTTTGAAAATATCAAATTATTTAGTTTAAATGAAAAACTTCACTGAATGTTACACATATGAATAGTTTTTGAAATAAATAATTATTGCTTATTTGATTAAATTATTTTAATTATTTATATTTATCCGAATGAAATCATTTTATTTTTTGAAGTGTTTGCAGTATTGCAAGACAATTATACGGAGTGTTCTGGAAATTTTCTAAATTTATTATTTTAATGCTCATAAAGTTTTCCATATTTTAGACGTACCTAAATAGGCGCTCTTTATAATTTATTCTATAAGCGCCAATATTATCTAATTACTGAATTTTTTAGATGTTAAACTGTTGTCGACAACTGTGAATGAATGTTCAAGATGTTATAGTTAATTTTCGATCATTTTGTGTATTATTTATATTGACAAATATTTAAAATAATATACCAAATGATCGAAAATCAACTATAACATCGTGAACATTACCTAATTACTTTTTAAAATAACAAAAAAGCATTATAATTGAATATTCTCATAAATTCTCGATAAATTCTCGAAGCTTCGGTAACATACCGGCATGTTACCGGTAATATTACCCGATTTTAAATTACCGAGAATTTAAAAACTCTAGATTCACGCCAGCCATTCCAGTCTATAGGAAGTTGGTTCCCAGCTTGACTCAGCGGAGAAACAGCGAAACTGTGGCGCTGATCGCCTTTCGCCAAAATGTTGTTTTTAAATTTTGACAAAAGACTCAAAAGTGTCAAAAAAACAAAATGGACGTGTCAACATCCGATGTCAAAATATAACCTTTGAAATCTCTTTACGTGTAACCCGCTTAACGTAACAATTTTATAAAAAGTTTTAGAATTTTTGCTTTTTTTTTGGGTAAATTCCCTCTGTTGGACGTCCGTTTTTACTAGTTTACGTGTTATTTTACGAGTTTAGGCACATATAATCACAGTGCATAATATGAATATAATGATAAGAAATGTATCAAATATTGTTATCATAAATTAGACCTTGTTTTACACGTTACTTATATATGTTTAATTCATAACTACAAAATCAGATGTTTATATCGCGATAATATTTTATAAATGTGAATATAATCGAAAAAATGCATGAATTCTAATATTTCATTTAAATTTAAACAAGATAATTGGGAGAAAGGTGATCAGCGCTGCTGTTTCGCATTTTTCCCGCTGATAATAATCATAACAATCGTGTCATGTCCCTGGAATGGACTAGTCCCCCACTTGGTTAACATATTATTTTCTTTACATACCGCGAAGTGATATGCGATTTCGGGGCCTGGCGCGAAACAGCAAAAGTGATCGGTTCCACGATCGATTGATGCAACCACGAAAATATGGGCTTAAAGGTACTCCATGGCTCGCATCCGGCCCCTTCACCCGCTCGCTGGGGGTCTATTTTTCCGCCCGAGTCGAGTCCTGGCATTGAGTTTGCAAGTCTAATATTTCCAAACTCTCCCGCTACTAGTGTGGAAAAGTAAGTTTTATCACACGGACTCATCCAGGGTCCCAAAATCGCATTTCCCGCGCATGTATTAAAGAAACATAATTAATCGCTTTCTTAAAGGGGCTTTAATGTCTTTGGTCACATACCACGATTCTTCATCTACAATTCTGTGTCGTTCTGAGCAGTGTGGGGTGTTTTTTGCGGTCGCAATGCAACGCAAACAGACAAATTCAAACCATTTACAATGAAAAAAGATTTAGATAATAGAATCAGCGGAAAGTCAATGAGAAAACACAGAAAATAGAAGGACACCTACCAGAGATAAGCAAAAAGGAGTCAGAAGACAACTAAACTAAAAAAACCCGAACAAGAGACTACTAGTCCATCCCCTTCTCCAGCTTGCCCAATTTTTCGGGACGACTAGACACAGCCAATTGTATAATTATAAAAACAGCATGGTCAGCATATTGAATGAATTTACTAAGCATAAACAATTAATTCCTGTTTATAATAATTACACTTCTACTGGCTTAATAATTTATATTCAACTGCAATTTAATTTTTTCATTTTATATACAGGGTGTCCCAGGAGTATTGTAGTACCTTGTAATGGCGGATAGAAAAAAAATTCAAATCAAATAGCCTCAACAAATTTCTGTGTCCGGTGCGTATTTTGGATACTACAGGGCATTAAAATTGCATGTAGGTGAACAACTAGTTGCAAGGGTGTGTGCGACCCTAAAATGCAATTTCTCCTACTGCGGTAACTTCACCTAGCTTCGAGCATTCAAAACAAAACAAATACGATTACGAATGTGTTTGTCTGTTTAAATCGGATGGCCTCAAGTTTTATCGAAGCGTTAAATAACTTTGCAAAAGAATCAATTCTTCTATTTAAACATGTTCTAGATAAAATATTGGCTCACCGAAATTTGGTGCAGGGAAAAAATGGAAATGTAGGCATCAGTGACCGTTACTGATTTATGCAGGATTTATGTAGGATGCTCTCGGTTTTTTTTTAATTCTGCAGAATTCTGTAGAAGCTTGAATTCCATTTAAATCTTTTGAATTCTTCTAAAATCTTTAGAATTCAGGTTGAATTATTGTAAATTCCTTCAAGTCTTTTGAATACTGCAGTATTCTCTTAATTTCTTGGACTCCACTTCTTGTAATCTATTGAAATATTCACGGTATAACTTGATTTATTTTAAATTTGATGAGTTCTTCTCAAAACATGAATTTCTTTTCAACTTTTTCCAAATTCAGCAACTTTGGTCGAAGGGTGAACTGCTTCTGGATTAGGATGCACACGTTTGTTTTAAATTTTGCAGAATTCTGTATAAATCTTTGAATTGATTTGAAATCATTTGAATTCTTTTCAAGGTTATTGATTTTTTGTGAAATATTTAGAATGCACGTTAAATTCCTTTGAATTCTGCAGAATTCTCTCGATTTCATAGAAATCATTTATAATCTTTTGAATTCCTTTAAAGATCTTTTAATTCTCTTGAATAATTCAGGATATAAAATGATTTATTTTCAATTTTATAAATTCTTCTGAAAAGATTAAATTCTTTTCAACCATTTGAAAATTCATCAACATTGGTCGACGGCTGAACTACTACTGTATTATGGATGCACACGTTTTTTTTCATTCTACAGAATTCTGTAGAAGTCTTTAAATTCAACTGAAATCTTTTAAAACTTTTTTGAATTTTCTAGAAATCTTCAGAATACACATTGAATTGTTTTACATTTCTTTAACTCTTTTGAATTCTGCAGAATTCTCTCGATTTCTTAGAATACATTTGTAATGTTTTTTTTTTAATTGTGTTAAAGATCTTTAAATTCTCTTAAATAATTCAGGATGTAACTTGACTTATTTTTAATTTTCTGAATTCTTTTGAAAACATGGAATTCTTTTCAACTATTTCAAAATTCAGCAACTTTGGTCGACAGCTGAACTACTACTGGATTTATGATGCATGCGTTTTTTTAATTCTACAGAGTTCGGTATAGGTTATTCAATTAATTTGCATTCTTTCAAATTTTTTAAAACTTTTTTTAATTCTCTTAAAATTTTTAGAATTCAGATTGAATTATTGTAAATTCCTTCAATTCTTTTGAATTCTGCAGAATTCTCTCAATTTCATAGAATTCATTTGTAATCTTTTGAGTTTTTAAACACAAATTTTTGAATTCTCTTGAAAAATTTAAGATATAATTTCATTTATTTTTAATTTTCTTAATTCTTCTGAAAACATTGAATTCTTTTAAACTATTTCCAAATTCATCAACTTTGGTAGACGGTAAACTACTACAGAATTAAGATGCACTCGTTTTTTTAAATCTGCAGAATTCTAAGAAATCGAGAGAATTCTGCAGAATTCAAAAGACTCGAAGTAATTCACAATAATTTAACGTGATTTCTAAATATTTTAGAAGAATTCAAAAAAGTTTTGAAAAATTACAAAGATTTTAGTTGAATTCCATGATTTCTACAGAATTCTGCAGAATTAAAAAAACGAGTGCCTCTTAATTCAGTAGCAGATTCAAAACTCTTTAAAAGATTTCAAAAGATTACAAATAGATTCTAAGAAATCGAGAGAATTCTGCAGAATTCAAAAGACTGTGAAGGAATTCAAAATAATTGAACGTCTCTTCTGAATATTTCAAGAAACTAAGGAATTAAAAGTAATCTAACGTATATTCTAAATATCTCACAAATATTCAAAATCCTTTAAAAAAATTCAAATGATTTCAAGTCAATTCATAGACTTATACAGAATTCTGAAAAATTAAAAAAAAAAAACATGTAAATCCTAATTCAGTAGTAGTTCACCGTCGACCAAAGTTAATGAATTTGGAAATAGTTGAAAGGAATTCCATGCTTTCAGAAGAATTCAAAACATTTGATTGAACTTTACATAAATCAGAGACTGTCACTGATTATTTGCAATAATTAACTAATTATCCAGGCTCACAGAAATTATTTTTGCTACGCTCACCAAACTAGGAACCTAGCCTACATTTGAAATTTCATTTCGAACATGTTTAAATAAAATAATTGATATTTTTGCAAAGTTAATTTACGGTTCCATAAAACTTGAGCCCATCCGATTTAAACAGACAAACACATTCGTAATCGTATTTGTTTTGTTTTGAATGCTCGAAGCTAGGTGAAGTTACCGCAGTAGGAGAAATTGCTTTTTAGGGTCGCACACACCCTTGCAACTAGTTGTTCACCTACATGCAATTTCAATGCCCTGTAGTACCCAAAATACGCACCGGATCTAAAAATTTGTTGCGACTTTTCCATTTGAATTTTTTTTCCTATTCGCTGTTACAAGGAACGAAAATACTCCAGACATCATTCATAATAATGTTATTATTAAGCTAGTCCGTCTTATGTAAACTTCCCCCTGGCCTTTTCCAGCTCCACCAATGAAATCTGCAGGCTGTGCCAATTTTCAATTGCAAATTTGAGTGAAATCTATAAGCATTTGAATTTCAAAACTTTAATATTTAGAAAATTGAAGGAAAACTGGTAAAATAATGTATATGTAATAAACCTAGTAAACAAATCGAATACCTTCTCTGATGAGAATGTAATAAACAAAATATAAATGCTTGAATTAGATTGCAAAAAAGTAAGATGTCCTAAACTGTAGAGCTATGGAATATTTTATGTGTACCGCAAGCAAAAAGTTCATTTTTAAGCTACTATTATAACGTATAATCATGAGTAATAAAATAATATTAGTTATTAGTTAATAACCATTAACAGTTAATTCCCTGTGCTGATCGCCACGTCTATCCAATAACAAAAATTATTTCTACGTCTTTCTAACACTAAAATTTAAACCAAAAATATAATTTTTTTTATTATTAATTCTTAATTCAATGTTTCCGTTCTCTGTAGCGCGCTTATTTTTCCGTAAATTAAAAAGTTGTAATGATATAAAAAAAGTAATAGTAAAGAATATGATATTATTTGAAGTCCATCCAAATAATGCAGAAACGTAAACTTACTTTTAAGAGCCCATGTTTCTCCTTTTCTAATGCTATTCGCGTACACCAGCAATTGTCCTTCACACGTTTCTTTGGCATATTTATCGACTTTTTCAGACTTTGTAAATGTTGTCAACAAAGCTTTTGGTCCCAAGCGCACAAAGAGTTCTTCTGTTTTCTCTACAGACTTTTGACAGACAACCACGGCCAAAAAGTATCGTAAAACTACTAATACCAGCAAAATTTTCTGCATCAAGTACATTTTGTCAGAATTTTATAAAATAACAAATTCAACATTTATGTTAAGTAGTTCAAATAAACTACTCGAAATGTTTGTGAAATTTTCAATGAGTCGTAGAATAAGCGAGGGAATTGGTCGTAGAAACTTTAACTAATAGGGTACAACCGAAGTTACCGAGTATCCCTAGTGTAACTGACGCTTGACCATGAAGAGTCCAAAATCTACCCAATTGTGCGAGATACGCAGTAAAAGATAAGGGGTCGACCGTACATTACAAAGCGTTTGTAGTGGGGAGGAAGGTGTTTAGCCCTATAGCGTTACGTGAATGGTGATAAACTACAAGAAAAGTCGGGAAAAGTGTTACATAGGGGGTGGGGTGCCCAAAATTGTCGAAAGATTTTACGTTACGTAATATACTGACGAGCCCTAAGTAGACTGAGTATGCTGTAGAGTTTTGAGTCGGGTAAATTCCCCTGGTAACATACGGTATTATTGGTAAGTTACCGGGTAACTTACCTGACGTTCGTTCTCGACGAGAATTTATGAGCATTTATTTTTGTCTCCTTCCAAACTACCGTGAAGCGCATTTCTAACAACGACAACTTTGGTTTCATTATCCATTTGCTAAATGGATAAATAATTATGGATCCATTTGCTGAATTATTTTTAGCTTCAAAATGCAAGTACAAAGCGACTTTATTATTGCGTTCAGCCATTTCTATTTAGAAAAGCTGATATAAATACTACTTAACATGGTGAGAAGTTCGTCGTGTTTAAGAAAAATAATATATTTTTAATATTTACCTTTATTGTTCATGTAAATCGATATGAATCGTGTCTGACAAAAAATACTGTGACTTTCAATATAGTGTTTAAAATAGTAGTAGGAGTTGCCTGGATGCAGTCAAATATTTTTTATTTAGTGCACCAAAGACAAATTTTGAAAAAAGATAGAAACTGGTATTATTCTATTCAGTTTTTAAAAAAAAAAAGCGTAGAGGTGCTAAGAACACTTTATCTTCAGTTTGAAAATATCAAATTATTTAGTTTAAATGAAAAACTTCACTGAATGTTACACATATGAACAGTTCTTGGAATAAATAATTATTGTTTATTTGATTTAATTATTTGAATTATTTATATTTATCCGAATGCAATCATTTTATTTTTTGAAGTTTTTGCAGTATTGCAAGACAATTATACGGAGTGTTCTGGAAATTTTCTAAATTTATTGTTTTAATGCTCATAAAGTTTTCTATATTTTAAATGTACCTAAATGGCCGCTCTTTATAATTTATTCTATAAGCGGCAATATTATCTAATTACTGAACTTTTTAGATGTTAAACTGTTGTCGACCACTGTGAATAAATGTTCAAGATGTTATAGTTAATTTTCGATCATTTTGTATATTATTTATAATAACAAATATTTAAAAAAAATACCAAATGATCGAAGATCAACTATAACATCGTGAACATTACCTAATTACAAAATAAATATATAAATAAATAAATAAATAAATGAATGAATGGATGGATGGATGGATGGATGGATGGATGGATGGATGGGTGGGTGGGTGGGTGGGTGGATGGGTTTGGAATGGAATTGTTTGGATGGATGGATGAATGAATGAATGAATGAATAAATAAATAAATAAATTAATTAATTACCTAATTACTTTTTAAAATAACAAAAAAGCATTATGATTGAATATTCTCATAAATTCTCGATAAATTCTCGAAGCTTCGGTAACATACCGGTATGTTACCGGTAATATTACCCGATTTTAAATTACCGAGAATTTAAAAACTCTAGTATGCTGACGCAGAAAGAGAATTTTCTTCCTCATTTCCAAGATCAGACAGATATATAACAAAGATATTAGACATAATTGAGGCGGCTCGATTAGCGCGCTGCTAGGAATGTGTAGTGTTACTAAAAATCGCATAAGAAGAAAGAGGACGGAGAATTTCTATCCTCTACCTTCCAACGGGATTTTTAGTAGCACTATACTATAATATGACTTCAGGATAGGCCACAAGTTTCTCAACATTTCGTATATAACGCTTATTACAAGGTTCAAATAATCCTCGAAATAATGAAGTATGCGCGAATTATTTCATGACTCTCGGAATATCATTTCACTATTTCGAGTCATGGAATAATTCGCGGACTATTATACGATCAAACGAACTTACCTTTGTGAAGTTCGATCGTAATTATACGAC
>CAKNYM010020768.1:34909-48293 GCA_932195095.1 Andricus curvator | reverse complement strand
GAAACACGACTACCAAACATCACCATGCAACCATTAAACGATCCAAAGAAAAAAAATAGACGATTTTTTATTTTTGATTCTGCCCCCACCACTTTCAGAAAAACTGCTATAGGTCTTAAAGTTTTTGGGCCAACGAACTACCAAACGTAGAAATGGGACTACCAAACGATTCTGCTTCAGACTGCACTTTCAGTTTTTTGATATTGTTATTATTTTGTGTTTGACCTTCAGGATTTGTTTTTCGTTTATTTAAAAAACTATCAACTCTCTAACGTTGAGATTTGACTACCAAACGAAGACCAAACAGCCCCACAAAGAAAAATTAAGAAATTTTGACCTTTTGGGGCAGTGTGAAGTTAGCCCCCCGAATTTTGTTTTACTGAAAAAAAGGGGAAGGAACAACAACCAAACGGGGGGGCCAACTTCACACCGCTGCCTTCACCCCCGTGTAGATGCTGTTATTTGACATACGCGTATGGCGTATGGTGCGACTTTAACAACACACTTTTCAAAGATGTTTACGATAGGAATGACCATCAAAATTAGAGACAAGTTGAAAAAAAACATTAAAGTTAATGCAATAACTTTTTTTCCACCCCAAATATGACTGATTCTCCTTGAAATACATTTTCCTTGATCCTGTCACTAATCTGTCCCTTTACGAATTCACGGACCGGTTAATATTATTGCTCATAATTTATCATTATACAAACCTTTGCCCTCCAGACAACTTCTTACCGACACACAAATTCGCCGACTAAAATTTTACACCTTATTTTGTACGTTACTTGTTTTTGAAAAACGGAAATGCTCCGACTCGTGATTGCTGAATGCAAACAGCGAGAGGCGCGCGTCTTGATGGCAGCATCGGTTTTTGAATATTTTGTATACACTGCTTTGAAAATTATTCTCCGGACATATTTATATGCAATTTAATATTGAAGCATGCTACTTTTTACCAAGCCTTCATTTACATTTTGATTTGATCACACCAAAAATGCCCTAAAAATAGTCAAAATCTATTTCTGCACTTGATAATTTTTTTCTAAATATAAGATTATATTTTATAAAAATAATCCATTCTTCGACAGGTATTCATATTTCAATACAAAAAAAGTGTTGAAAACTTCCACGGATTTGTTTAACTCTATTTATGAATTAAATTTTGATGTTAAGGTTTTTGACCAGGGTAATACGTAATAATTATGATGTTAAAATTTTTTCAGTCTACTGGTCGTTCCAACATTTTTAATAAATATTGATACTTAAATTGTGAAAAAAATTCTCTCTAGCTCCGGTGGGATTCGAACACCACGTCATTCAGATTTCCGGTCCGATGCTCTTGACCACTAAGCTACGGAGAGACGGGATAATTTTCTTCACAATCCCTACAAGTAGAATGTCGACGTCATTCCTTATACTTGTAAGATTATAGTTTCTAAACTTGATAAGTTTAAATTAAATTTTGATGTTAACGTTTTTGACCAGGGTAATGCGTAATAATTATGATGTTAACATTTTTTCAGTCTACTGGTCGTTTCAATATTTTTATAAAATATGGATACTTAAATTGTGAAAAAAATTATATTTATTTTATAAATTTATTTATTCTATTTATGAATATTGCTAAATTTCATGACAAAGTGAAAAATCTGTTTAATCAAATTGTCTGCAATATCTTTCAATTATTCTCTTTTTAAAAATATTATAATATGTATCCTTAATATAAAATCTCTAAACGATATTCTTAATTTCGATAGTCACGATTATATCGTTTTCGCCTGCTATGGGTGTGACACGAGGCATCAGTGTGCTAGAAAGTGATGGAACATGTCACGTTTCGATAGTCACGATTATATCGTTTTCGCAGCTATGGGTGTGACACGAGGCATCAGTGCATTAGAAAGTGATGGAACATGTCACGATTCATACTTTTCGCCTGCTATATGCGTGTGTCGCGAGGCATCAGTGCGTTAGAAAGTGATGGAGCGTGTCATGATTTTTCGTTCTTCAGTTGAAGTCATTTGATGCCAACGGAGCCGCCTTGATCTGCGCTTGCTTGGATTATTGTGACGTTCATTGGCTACAGTGTGCGTCTGCATTTGAATATTAAATACGTATGCAAACTAGAGCCAACGAGTGCCATTCAGTCGAAGCATGCGCATGTCTTTCGGGATCACTGTTCGAATCGTAGTTCGAGTTCGATACTACGACGACGTGTTTCTTCGCATTTAGTAATGTGATCCGCCTGTTTGTATACAAACTCGTGTACGTTTCGGTTCTACTTTGCCTATAGAATCTCTATTTTGTTATACTGACATATGTAACAGGAATGTCAAAGGATCTTCTATCCTCCCCACTCTTCGAGTCCCAGAAGCAGGGGCCCGTTGCCACTGCTTGCCTTGTGCAGGGTAGTCAGTCCGTTTGGTACCCCTGACCGACAAAGATCTTTTACAATAAAGAAGTCCTGCGATATAGTTCAGGCACAATGAAAAGAATTTAAAGTGATTCTTCTGACCCGTTACAAAATTGGCGATCCTGCCAGGATGGGAGTACACGATCTTGTCTCTACGGAGCAATTTAGAGATCAAACGACCCTATCTTTGGAAGACAATCTGGAAAGCGGAAATCACTACGGTGGTTAAAATCGAGGAACTCCGGACTGTTACTACGGTGCAGCCCGACAACCAGGAAAGGCCCAGCAGTAATTATAGAGAGACAGGAGAACAATAATTACACAATCCTGTTTAACGACAAACGAACTAGAATACATTCAAATCAACTGATGCCCTATTACCAATGATGTTTCAGATGATGGCCCTAATCTTATTATGGATATTGAAGATCATATCGGCTGAGGTCATCACAACTGACCTAACGGGGGTAACTATTTACTCGGAAGAATTAGGGCAGGCTCAACTCTATCATGACACGTGGAATATGATACTAGGAGTAGAGACCAACGAAATAGACGAGCGATATGAATCATTGCAACACATTTTCGCATCCGTGTCACATCAATGTGATGACTGTTTAGAACAATTTGAGCTGAATTTAATAAAATCAAGAATACAGCGTTTAAACAATCAGAGAAATCTTTTAAACCAACTTCTAGGCAAAACGCGAGCTAAAAGAGGGTTTTTTAACTTCATAGGCGATGTATCGAAAACACTTTTTGGTACTCTAAGTGAAAACGATATGAAATATATCAACGAAGAGCTAGATAAACTGTTCAATGACAACAAAGTCATGTCACAAAGTATTTCTAATCAAACTAAGATAATAAAAGTATTGTTGAATTCAGCCTCTACCGATTTTAAGACACTTGAAATACACAGTCGAGAAAATAATAATCGCATCAATCAAATAGTTAACGGAACAAACAGAAATACTAAAAATATAGCCATCTCAAACCAAATGACGATTTGCATGATGATAGTTGATGAATTGGGTGAAGACATCAACTTACTGATAAATGCGATAAATGACGGAAAAAACGGAATAGTCCATCCTCAGCTCCTAACACCAGCAATCCTGATAACGGAGATGAAAGAATTCGAAGAAAAGTTCAACGTCAAATACACCATCCCTTTAAAACAGACAAACTTCCAGCATATCGTCGACGTCTCGACAGTCAACGTGGCTATCACAAAGAATAGATTTGTTTACTCCATCCACATTCCAATCCCAGAAACCGAAATCTATGAAATTAAACACTTAATTCCTATTCCCAAACAAATTGGTTCAGTTTTCCTTGCCATAATTCCTGACTACGAATACTTATTGATGGGACAGGGGCATTACCCCATAACTGTCATTATCCCCCACCACTATTATCTTAATTCAACTTCTTCACGCTACCCCTAAGTGGCTGGTACGAACTATGGCGCAAACTTATACAAATACAAATTTATAAATGAGCTTGACTTTTTCGAAGTCTCATCGTTTCGATTTAGAATAACTTTACATCAAGTGATAAATGACGGGCCGAGAGTAACTGTGGTGTAGAATTAGTAGAGGAGCGAAAGCGAATTTGAAAAGCTTCAGCGCAACAACGGTTTGAATGAGCGCCAGAGGGAAAGCGGATTGAAATACGTTAAGGGCAGAAACGGCTTTGACGCCTAAACCGTTTCTCCTCGCGGCCGAAACTCAAGCCGTTTTTCCCTGTAGTCTCGTGGAAACAGTATTTCCAGACAGAGGCTCCAGAACGTGGGATTTTTCGGCCCCCACCACGTTCCCATCTCGGAGCAACACATGCAAACGTAGCGTGTCGGTGAGACGGCTCTGTTACGCGTTGCGTCGGCCACCCTCGTGTAAAGCCGAAAGTGCACGAGCAGGAACCCGTGGCTCGGGCCGAGCTCGCTCGAGTCTGACTTCGGAGTCGCTCGACTTCACGATTCGGTTTCGTTTGCTTGTTGGCTATTAGGAGGTTTGGGTTGATTTTTGTTTTCAAAAATTCACACCTAAACGAAAGACTTCAAATACATGTAATGAAGTCTTGAAATATTTAATGATTATGTCTTACAGGAATGTATATGGGATTTTAAGGTTAGGTTAATAATATCTATCACTTTCAAGTGGTTTCATTTTTTATTATTTACGTTTTATTTTTCACTCGATTTTAAATGTTGCAAAATTTAAATGATAATAAATCCTTATTATTTTTAATTCATTAAATTAATCAAAATTTTTACTGTGTACTCATCTCTGATAATTACCTTTCTTTCCATGCTATTTTAGGCTATAATCACAATTCTTGGGATTTTAAGAGAAAAAGCCGAAAAATTATTACTTTGAACTCATATGCTTTCTCAATATATAAAAGCTTTATAAGACCTTCAGTGTCTTAAAATATTTATCTCAACATTACAAAATTTAGTTTTTACAATTTTATTTTAATTGTGAAATAATTGTAATTAGAAATTAATTCTGGATAATTGTAAAATAAATTTAAAAAAATTTATTTCATAAAGAAATATCTCATGATTTTTAAAGGACTAAACAATTTTAAAGGTAAGTCTTCGTAGTATTTTAATAACTAACGAACATATTTTCAGAATATTTTTCCTTGATGCTGCCTAGATAGGGTCAAACATGGTACAAAAAACCGTCGTGAAATTTCAAATAAAAACTGTACTTAAGAAATAAACAGTTATTCGAAATTTTTATTTTGCATACAAAAATATTTTTCGCCTTAAATTATAATTTTGTAGAAATTTTTCCATTTTCTTCATTAAAAAATTTTTTGATTTGGAAATTTATTCATTTGGTTCATTAAAATAGCAATTATTACATCTTTCTGTGAAAATTCATCTTTTTTGGTTGAAAATTGAACTGTTTAGCTAAAACTTATATTTTTTGTTGGAATTTTGATTGACATACGAAAATATTCAAAAATCATTGAAAATTTTCTTAAGAATCTTAAGAAAATTATATTTATACCTATAACCTCAAAAATAAATAACTTAAAGAATAAATAGTTATTCCAAATTTTTGTTCTGTATTAAAAATTATATTTTGCCTTAAATTATAATTTGGTTTTAATGGTGGTGTGGAAATGAGTTTTATTAAAAAATGTGTGGGATTTTCTAAAAAACAACTGCATGAATTTCTGACCTTTCTTAATTTTATTTTTTGAGTGTATTTGAATTTTATTCATGTTTAGGAAAAATCATTTGAAAGGCAAGTCTTCATAGTATTTTACTAACTAATGAAGATATTTTTATAATATCATTCCTGAAATCTATTCTCTAAGGTCAAACATGGTACAAAAATGTCGTAAAATTTAAAGAATGACCAACTATTTACCATAATTTTTCAAATAAAAATCAATGTGTATCATATTTAAATAAAATTTAGGAATATTTATAAAAAATATTAAAATTTTTCATTTTTAAAATTAATGTATACAGAGTACAGTTTTTATTTAAAATTCTACGACGGTTTTTCACCATGCTTGACCCTACACTGTAAAAAAAATTTCTGGTAATTTTACCACTTTCAGAGTAGGTCCGATTATTACCTACTCCCAAAGTAACGTTTTCACTGACATTAACGAATATCCACTTTTAATATGGAATTCAACTTTTTAGTTATGTAAGTTTCCAGACAGATTCTGTAAAATTACAATCCATTATGAATTTGTAGGTGATGGTATTCTAACCAAAAATATTCGATTTTTTATTCAACATGGCAAGTTTAGCATCTACATGAGAAATGTGAGTAATTATTTCATATTAAAAAAAAGGGAAAAATTCCCCTCTTCAAACGATTATTATTTATTGAACTTAATTTATCCTTTTATTGTATATTTATACTATATTTTTTATCAATTTTGTAAATGAAATTTTCCATAATTTATACCGTTCTGAAACACTCTTTTACAAATAATTTTAATTTTACCATTTTTTTTATTATTCTCCGCAACTTTGAAACTTTAAAATTACTTGTACTTATACTACGTTAAGAGCTGTGCAAGTACGCCTCGTTATCAATTATCAAATTTCAAGACGTGAGATTACTTTGGAAAAAGGAATTTTTAACAGTTTCTGTACTTTTACCAGCGTCAAAGAAATCAACACTCTGAAAGTAGGTCCATTTATTACCTACTCTGAAAGTCACAGATTCACAAGCAGAAACTCTACTTCTACAACGCCTTGCTATAGTGTCAGTCTAAAAGTGGTAAAGTGACAAGATTGGTTGGAACTTCTAACATGCAAGTGGTATTCATCCCATAATCAGAGTAGTAAAATTGCACCAATTTTTTGTTGGTAATTTTACCATTCTAAGTGGTAGAATTTTTTTATTTTTTACAGTGTAGGGCAGAATCACGGAAAAATATTCTAAAAATATGTTCATTAGTTATTACAATACTACAAAGAATTACCTTCAAAATTGGTTTGTCTTTTTAAAATCATGGGATATTTCTTTATAAAATAAATTTCGTTGAATTTATTTTACAATATTTACAATTAATTTCCAATTAAAATTATTTTAGAATTAAAATAAAATTGTAAGAATAAATATGAATATGAGTTTTCTAAGATTATTGACAAAAATTTCGAAATATTTTCTAAGATTTCAGGTATTTCAAATTGAAATTTGAACAAAAAAAACATTTTAAAGGAAATAGTTTAATTTTTAGGCAAAAAAGGTTAATTCTCAACGAAAAATGTGATAGTTGCTATTTCAATAAAAAAAAATTATTTTAAATGAAAAACGGTTGAATTTACCTTTAAAAAAATAAATTTTCGAATAAAAACTATTCTTAATCAAGAAAAAAGGAAAATTTCAACTAAATTATAATTAGAGGCATAACATAATTTTTAATACAAGCTAAACATTTCGAATAACTATTTATTCTTTAAGTTATTTATTTTTGAGGTTATAGGTATAAATATAATTTTCTTGAGATTCTTAAGAAAATTTTCAATGATTTTTGAATATTTCTGTATGTCAATCAAAATTTCAACAAAAAATATAAGTTTTAGCTAAACAGTTCAATTTTCAACCAAAAAAGATGAATTTTCAACGAAAGATGTAATAATTGCTATTTTAATGAACCAAATAAATAAATTTCAAAATCAAAAAATTTTTTAATGAAGAAAATGGAAAAATTTCAACAAAATTATAATTTAAGGCGAAAAATATTTTTGTATTCAAAATAAAAATTTCGAATAACTGTTTATTTCTTAAGTACAGTTTTTATTTAAAATTTCACGACGGTTTTTTGTACCATGTTTGACCCTATCCGGGCAGCATCGAGGAAAAATATTATGAAAATATGTTTGTTAGTTATTAAAATACTACAAAGACTTACCTTTAAAATTGTTTTGTCCGTAAAAAATCATGAGATATTTATTTATAAAATAAATTTTGTTAAATTTATTTTACAATATTATTCAAAATTAATTTCCAATTACAATTATTTCACAATTAAAATAAAAGTGTAAAAAATAAATTTTGTAATGTTGGAATAAATATTTTAAAACATCGAAGGTTTTATATAGTTTTTGTATATTAGGAAAGCATATGAGGTCAACTTAATAATTTTTCGGCTTTTTCTCTTAAAATCCCAAGAATTGTGATTACAGCCTGAAATAGCATGGAAAGAAAGGTAATTATCAGAGATGAGTACACAGTAAAAATTTTGATTAATTTAATTAATTAAAAATAATAATGATTTATTATCATTTAAATTTTGCAATATTTAAAATCAATTGAAAAATAAAACGTAAATAATAAAAAATGAAACCACTTGAAAGTGATAGATATTATTAACCTAACCTTAAAATCCCATATACATTCCTGTAAGACATAATCATTAAATATTTCAAGACTTCATTACATTTATTTGAAGTCTTTCGTTTAGGTGTGAATTTTTGAAAACAAAAATCAACCCAAACCTCCTAATAGCCAACAAGCCAACCAAACCGAATCGTGAACTGCCGTGCAAATGAAATAAAGCGTATTTGCCGCTCGAATAAGTCACCTGTCACTTTGACGAATGTTTCAAATAAGACTCAAATGTCCTTGATTCTGAAGGTGTTTATTGAATATCCATTTTGCAATACGATATACATAATGGATGTTCAAGAAAACTACGAGAATTAGGGTTGTTTGAATCCCATTTTAAAGATTCATAAATTGACAGGTACCTTATCTAAACTGCAGATACGCCTTATTTCATTTGCACGGCAGTGAAGTCGAGCGACTCCGAAGGCCGACTCGAGCGAGCTCGGCCCGAGCCACGGGTTCCTGCTCGTGCACTTTCGGCTTTACACGAAGCTGGTCTACACAGCATGTAACAGAGCCGACTCACCGACACGCTACGTTTGCATGTGTTGCTCCCAGATGGGAAAGTGATGGGGGCCGAAAATTCCCATGTTCTAGATGGGTTGGGACTGTGGGTAAAAGCGGGTTGAGTTCAGACTGGGAGCCGAAGCGGGTTGAAGTCCAAAACCGTTTTTCCCCGCGGAATAATTTCAGTTCGCTTCTACTCTGACGCTCATTCATTCCGTTTCCACTCCCATACTTTTTTCAAGTCTTCTTTGCGTTGACACGAAAACTGAAACCGCTTCTCTTCTGCAACTTATTTTGCACCGCTTTTACTCTCAGCCCGTCAAATAACAGCGATAAAAGCGCGGCCTAGGACGAGCGTAATTAGTAATAAAACATCATTAGATTTAATTTTCTTGGTACCTAAAGGGCATTGCCCGTTCACTGTACAAATAAATAAATTAACCAACATTTCAGAAAAATTTCACAAAAAGTTCAAAGATTTCAGAAAATTTCAGATAACGTAAACCTCCCAGTAATCGTGACCTTAGTCCCAGTAATCGTGGCGCCAATTTTCTTTCTTTTTGTCTAATTTGAAATTATTGAAATTTCAGTTGAAACTAGAAAATGGTAAAAATAAGTGTGTTTTATCATAAAAATCTTAAAAATCTTAGTTATAAACAAATGTCACGATTATTGTGACCATCACGATTACTGGGACATTTACCCTAATTTCAAACAATTTTAACAACATTTTAAAAATTTTGCTAAAATTCAGAAAAAATTTCAAAGTTTTTACAAATATTTCAAGATACCCCTAATGGGAATGTATTTTTACAATAAAATATAATAAATTAGAACAAAGTACAATTATATGCAAATCATAACTTTTTGTGAAAATTTGTAATTACTTGTACAATTTTGTGAAATGTGTTAATTCTGAAAACACTTGTAGTCTCTTTCTTTGTGGGCCGTTCCTTCGTGGGTGTTCTATGTACTTCAACTAACAACTTAGGATCTAAGTAAAGTAAAAGTTTGCTCCTTCGACAAGGACATCTGCTTTCTTTACTTTGGCTTTTAGAAGTGAAGCATCTAGATGGAGTAATGCACTTTTCTCACTTCCGATGTTAAAATTCAGGCTAAGGGCCTCGGCCGCTTGCTCCGCGACTTTGTAAAGGAACGCTCCTTTGCCAATCATCTCGTCGTTCCTGAACATTTTTATGAGAGGATCTCTGCCATCTGCAGCGATGTAAGCTGTATTTAGAACAATTCGGTTATGAAGACACTGGACATTCAGAAGTCCGTGTGCAGGCGAATCGCGGAACAGACGAATTGATATGCAAGCTTTTATGCATATGCATGATCTTACGTGTGGTCCTTCGAAACGCTAGTAATCTTAACTTCCTTCAGATGAATTTTGGCACACTTGTCCAATACAATGTCCATCCCAATCTCTCCTGTGTACTTTTTGACGATATTTATAGCAGTTTGAAGTTTGCTCTTACCAGAGGCATAGACCTTCAGGTCATCCATATAAAATACATGAATGACCTTATGCTCGCGATATTTAGTGTTTCCATCTAAATTATTTTCAGCGCCCCAAACTCTAGGGTGATCAGCACTGTTTGCCGACCGATTGTCGGGTGCTCTGCGCGTTCGATCGTTTTGAACCGCATCTACAACTTTCTGGTGGTTTGGTGGTGTTATTATTGTTCCCACGAGCAGCTAGGGAAAGGGTTCGTCCATCCTTGTAGAGTCCCGCGTGCAAGTATAAGGCTGCATACTCTGAGAGGTCGCCCGGTATCCCAGAGTAACCGTTCAAGACACCTCGCCCAGGTGACATTCAGCTTTTGGCATGGTTGTTACGCCTCCGCTTAGGGGTTATTCCCTCAGGACCATCCCAGGACAATTGTCCGCGACTGCTTATTAATTATTTTAACCATATTCGGTAGAAACCCTTGGTACAGGGACCCTCTATCCGCAACCCGAGGACGCTTTCGGTGGCTTTGTCATAGGCACTTCGGTTCAATATGCATATATTATTTTATTTATTTATTATATATGTTATGTATATATATATATATATATATATATATATATATATTATTCTGGGTACAGCACATATAGTCGCAAATGGACAAGACCCGCTTCTTATAATGGTCAGGAAACACGAAGAAGTGGGCAAAGGGGTGTTTCTGTACAAAGCAGCGGAGGAGGCTGCTGAAACACTCGGCCTTGACTTCAATATCAGGGTAGAGCAAAATGCATCAAATCTTATCCATCTTGAATACTCACTCCTGAAGGCCCGGATTAAGAAAGCACAGGAGAAAAACTTCCGCGAACAGCTCCTTGACAAGAGGATGCACGGCATCTTCCTCAGAAATGTGGAAGATCAGTCGATGTCGTATGAGCTAATGTTTGCTTTCCTTAGATCACCCGGATTGAAGTCGGGCACGGAGGGCTTCATTTTGGCATGTCAAGACGGTGTAATTTCCACTCTAGTATACCGTCGCCACATTTTGAGCCAAGACATTCCCGATGATAGCTGCAGAGCGTGTCATGCACACCCCGAGCATCTAGGACACATACTATCTAGTTGTCCAACTCATGCGGGAACGACCTACATCCAAAGGCACAATGCGGCACTAAGAGTGCTTTACTACCATCTCTGTCACTCTTATGGCATTAGCCCAAATACCTCTCCGCTAAATGCTCCTAGAGAAATAGAGTCAATTGTCGAAAATGAGAAGTGCCGCATATACTGGAACTTCATATTCTCGACAATGGTTTCTGTTGCGCACTCGAGGCCTGATATAGTTCTCCTTGACTTCGAGAAACGAACCATGTTCGTTATCGAATTTTCGGCACCAGCAGACAAAAACGTCACAGCCAAGGAGAAAGCAAAGAAAAATAGATATAAAGACCTTATAAGGGAGTTGCGACGGTTATACCCGGAATATTCTGTTAAGCTAATCGTCTTGATCATCGGCGCTCTTGGAGGTGCGAAGGTTTCACTGGTTAATAGCCTGAAAAGCATCCCTGCGTGTTAACAAAATGCTGAGACACTTGAGGGGAAAATGCAGAAGGCGGTCGTCCTTGGGTCGTTCCGTGTCCTCAAGGTGCACGAGGCTTTTGCCGGATCATCGTATTGAGTTCGTCGCAGATTGTAACCACCAATCTCACGGTCGTGAGACGTGGTTACAGCTGAAATTTTACCGCGATTTCGCTGGAAGCGGGTGCAATTTTTCAGATTAGAACCCGCTCCCGGCGAAATCCTGCGGTTGTCCTTATGACAAACTTTTAACTATATATATATGTGAGATTATCAATCACAGTCAATCAGATGACTGCCACGTCAGTCGTATGTTTTCATGACCAAAGATCACCGAAGACCAAACATCACGACTCACTTTTCATACGGTCCGACAGTCTCATAGCGTCATGATTTCCAATAAAATATCGCAAATCACTCGTAGGGTTAGATAGGTACTCACGTGGAGCTCAATGTTCGCAACGTAAGACGTAAAGACCTGTCTAACCTTACTTGTGTTGCAATATAATATTGATCAGTAATTTTTTTTCTCCATTTTACTGAACTATAGTTGCTTCAAATGTTGTGACCTATTAGTTTCACCCCGTTTGTGCCTTGTTAGTTATTATTATTTAAAAGGTATTGTGTGCTGACATGCAAATTAAGTTACTGTGAGTCAAACTATGAAATTCGAATTTTTTGTTACTTTTAAAATAAATATTCAAAGCAGTTAAGGTTTCCAAACATTTAAAGAAATAATTTTATGTGTTAGTTCATAATTATTTATTAATTATAATAAATGAAGTCATTTGAATTAAAGAGCACATAAAACATTTAAACATATATGCTTTTTGAAAATTATCTCGAAAATGATTTATTCTTTGTCTTACTAATAAAATTTCTTTCAGAATAGCCTTTTCATTAATTTCACAATTTATTGTAATTGTGCGCGTTCGCTTTAGAATCTTTCGATGTCTTTCTAGCTATCCTGGCATTCCCCGATATCTCTAGCAAATTTAATTGACAGATTTCACAGTACCATAGCCCAATAGGAAATTACAGACTTGGACCGATGCTTACAACTGGCGCGGTAGCGCGCCAAGAGCAATTTTCCAACACTTGGCTAGTCAATCCTGGCGTGGTACGGATATTGATACTGGATCTGCACTGTGCCTAATCTAAGTTCCAATATCGGCAGACCAGTATCGACCCAGTACGGATTCTGTGTAGTATTAAACAAAAATCAGCCCTGATTCTACGGGCTAATGCCAACTTCAAGCCCAACAGTGACACGACAATGGCACAGTCTAGGGCACAGAGCTGACTATAACAAATAGTAAAAGCGCCCGATCTTGCCAGGGTACTGGCACGATACTGGCGTAGTGCAGTCCACATAAAACGACAAACCATTGTCTCACAATCTTCTGCCGGGCCTGGGCGGAATAATGGCACGATAGTGGTGTCGTACAAACTTAAAAAAAAGGCGAACTGTTGTCCGATGTTTTTTTGCCGGATCTCGGCGGAGTACTGGCATGATACTGGTGTAGTAAAGATGATAAAAAACGGCAAAATATT
>CAKNYM010020768.1:0-24824 GCA_932195095.1 Andricus curvator | reverse complement strand
CGAGTGTCTGGATGAGAATGTGTTCCTTAAGGTCGATAGAACCTTGAATAAATAAAGTTCCTTTTCAGTCTAAAATAAAAACAAATTTAACAATCACTTAATATGTAGCGGTTTTGATAATTTTATAATATTTGCAAACAAACTTTTTCTTTTCATCGAAGTCGAACACGAAGTTCAAAAATCTAGAGGAGCCGAGCGTAAAGCGCGATGTAAATACGCCCGAGCGCGTAGCGCGACGTGAATACACAATCGAGCGCGAAGCGCGAGATAAATATATGATCGAGCGCGAAGCGCGAGATCCAACAGTCGCATTAAAATATTTTCCTTATTTTTGAAAAAGCAATTATCACAGTGCCATAGTAATCAATAAATCAATTTGTTTAAGTGTTTTCATCTCTAAGTTGCGTTTGCATTTTATTTTAATTTTAATTTTTGTTTTTTAAATAAATTTTTGTTTTTTAATTTCCGCTGAATATTTTTAATTTATTAGTAAAAGATTAAAAATTTCAGAAATATGAAGGATAATTTATACAACACCAAAAATTTGTTTTTTATTACACCCGGTGAAACTCACTGAAGAGTTGGGTCAAAGAAAAATTTTTTTATTTTAATTTTTAAAATAAAATTTAAAATTTATCATTGATTTTATTTTTATTTCTTAAAAAAACAATAATATAAAATTTCTGATTAATTATGAACTTCTTTGTAACAATTACTTAAAATTCTAATGAAAAACTTGCATTATAAATGGAGAGTTATTCAAAAAGTTCTATTCTATAAGAAACAATAAAATTTTGAAATTTTCTTAATTTTAATAGCATAATATCAATGCATTTGTGTAAAAACCAGTATACGTATTCAAAGAAACTTGTTAAAGTATTCTAATGAATCTCCTTACACTGAAAGAAATCATTCGATGATCCACGCATAATTCTGGTTATTCCAACCACAATGTATTGCTCGCTCAGCTACAGCGATACGGTTTGCGTATTTTACCCATACCATAATTGCTGAAGCAATATTACTGCTTGAGTTATGTTTTAATAGATATTTCCAAACATAAGATGACTGTAGTAGAACGAATTTACGGTTGTAAATATAACGGTTGTTGATATAATATTAATTTTTAAATAATAATATAATATATTGATTGAAAGAAATTCACTTGTGGAGTAAAAAATTGAATTTATTCCAAATTATTTAATATAATATCTGTGTATCTGTGAAAAATAGTTTCCAATTGTATTGCATACACAAAATTCATATATGATTCTCAAGATACAAAAATAAAGGCAAATAAATGCCACTTGTTTGTGAAAATAGCTATAGGGTCCAGCCTTATTCATGAACAACTCTTATACAAATTTCGGAGTAAGGCATTCAAAAGCCTCCTCACTCACCTGATTCTCTATAAAATATTACGAAAATAATAATCTACACAGTTTGTTTACGCGTTTTCATGCTTCAAACTTACTATAAACGTGAGGTTATGTTTGAGAATTGCATTCAATAAAAGATTTTTTTGACACATAATATAAATTATATTATAAATTTTGTCAGATTCCATTCTAGCAGTTTATTTTCTACGAAGTCATCCATAATTAATGTTTAAACACACAAAACTAACAAAAATCAGAAACCTGAAGACAGCGACTGATGCCGAGTCGACGCGCACCTCACCGGTTGATCAATCGCGCACACCACAATACATTGATTGGTATGGCTGAATCAAGGAACCAGCCGGATGCCCAATGCAATACTTTAACGCACTGTTGTTTCAAATAGATAGTTGATAAAATTATGTGTTCAATACGGCTATGAGACCGAGGCATATAATGCTTGTACCTACATTATAATATTTGGATATTTTAATCATATTGGTTATTCGACACTTTTCTCAACTATCGTTTCAGTCAAACAAACTTTCCTTGCCATATTAGCCTTGATGATTTTCTTATACGTAGGTGATAATGCTCAAATTCGTATGGCTGAGACAGCACAATTTTCTTTCTCATTCAGTTAGAAATTCTCAAGCAAACTCGGATTGCTACTAGCCTCAAACTATTTCTTTCAGTGTAGACAACCATTATTGCTGGTGTTGTTCCATTTAAAAAGTGCATTGAAGCAATCGATTTTTTTTTCATTCGATTTATTTTCAATTTGATGGCAAATTTTATAAACAAAAATTTGGGACACCAATAGGATCTGTTCTCTCACCTATTTTGGCAGAAATAGTCATGGAAGATTGAGAAAATACAGTTTTCAAAAAAATGGAAAATTTAGTTAACGACAAATTAGAAAAAGTAGGATTTCAATGCCTTTTTTATGCCAGATATGTTGATGATTCTGTTCTGTAGGTAGATGCAAGTAAAATCAATATACTTTTAGATGCCTTCAATATTATTACATTACATCCTAGATTACAATTCACTTTAGAATTAGAAAAAGAAAATAAGTTGATTTTTTTAGATTTAACTCTGACTAAAACAGAGGATGGTAGAATTATAACGGATTGGTACAGAAAACCATCATTTTTCAGGACGAACTTTGAGCTTCTTTTCAAATCACCCAGTACAAATGAAAATTGCGATTATTAAAAATATGGTTGATAGGGCTATAAAATTATCACATGAAAGTTTCCATAAAAAAATATTGATTTATGCAAACAGATCCTTTTTTTTAACCATTATCCACCCTGGTTCATTGAAAAATATATAAATAACAGAATTCATCAGATAAATCAGAAAGAGAACGTTTTCATTAACACTGAGACAAGTGAATTTGATAGATATAACACGGTTGTTTTACCTTATTTTGATAAAATTTCAAAATCCTTGAGATCTTTACTAGGAAAAATGGGATTACATACAATATATAGAATTCCATTCAAAAGTAACAGAACCGTTAAATTGGGAAAAGATGTACGTGACAAACTAGAAAAACAAAATGTAGTTTATAAAATAAAATGTAGGAGTTGCAAGGCAGCATATATAGGCCAAACAAGGAGACCACTAAGAATAAGGAGAGATGAACATCTAAATAATTTTCATAGGAATCGAAAATATCATAGTGTGTTGTCAAAACATAGACTCACACATAGCCATGAGTTCGATTGGGACGGTGTAAGAATACTATATAATGAAAGGAACCAAAGAAAAAGGGAATTCATGGAAATGTTATACATAAAGAGCGAGGGCAATAATGCAATCAACTTAAAAAGAGACCTTTCAAGATATAACAAAGCATTTGATAGTTTCATAGAATTTTTATAAGAAACTTTTGAAATTTTTGTATTTTAATGTTCTGTTCATTGGCAATTAATACAAGTATTAAAGTGCATAAAAGATTTCCGAAACATTAAGGATTGACACTTATACCGAAAATTAAAAGTGAAAAATTCATGCAAAAATGAAAAATAATGTAAATAACAGTACGATAAGAAAATTCAGTCTCATATGTACATACATTACTAATATTAAGCCTAAGTTAGAAATATGTGTTCGTAGTATCCGATAAAAGAATACGCTGATGAGGAGATCTAAAGTGATCTCGAAACATGTTGGTCCCAAAAGTAGTATAAAAAAGACGGAGAAAGAGAAAGGATAAGAGATTGAGGATGGCTTGGTTGTCTCTTTCGTAATTCTCTCCCTCTTTTTTTCTCTTGTTATATACTTGTCTCTAATGAGCCAATTACAAAGTTGTTTAGAAACATATTTTGAGGCCTTTCTGTGCAATTCTTTATGCATATACTGAACTTTTTGAATGTGTTTTTTCAAAATAACTGATTTTTGGATTCACAATGTTTCTTAGCCTTTTTGTTTCAAAAATAAATGTTTGCACAGATTGACTTGTGAATATTGTGTTTCTAATTTTCTTCTTAAAAATTTAACAACAGAGACATGAAGCCATAGACCTAGATATTGTTTCTCTTGAGTTCGGATTTAATTGCTGTCCTCAGAGAATCGGTTTCTTTGTCAACTCTCATATAATGTTTTGAAATACACGGATGTCGCGGTGCGTCATGCAGTTGCGATAGGAGAGTGTGGTTGCGTCGGTATGTGCCAGTGTTTGGCGTCCCGGCATCGGCCAGAATTATTTAAACAATTCATGGACATAATCTTTCGTAAGTACTAAACTGAATTTTCTTTTATTCAACAGAAATATATATATTTTTAAAAGCCCATCACTAGAAAGAAATATGTGTGCAATAAAAAAGGATCTTGCTAGACGGAACATTATGCGAAGCAGGATGGAACAAAAAATGTTTAATCTTCATATATTTTTCTTTTAAAAGTCACAATTCAAAATCAGAAATTTTCTTAAATGAAAAACGTTTTAAATTGTAAATTTTGATCTCAAAACATTCCGAACCCAATAGATTAGTGTTCAAACTTTTATATTTAGATCTCACATTTTTTAACGTTCAAAGCTGGAAGATCTAATACATCAGTTACTATGAATAGCTTTAAAATAAAACAATTTTAAAAATTCAACCTCACGAATCTTGAAAATTTATAAATTGATCGTTTAAAATTAAACACTTCTCAAATTAAATTTCAAATTATTTTAACTTTAATTCATTGGAAATCAATAATTTTTTAGTCGTTATTTATACATTTAATTTCAAAATTTTTATTTGCAATTTAATACTTCAACAAAATAAATGAATTACAATTTTAACATTTAAACTTTAAACTTAGACTCTGAAATTTCAACGATTCAAGGCTTTCTATTTGAAACAATTCAGTTTCGAAGTCTTTAGTTTTGAATATGTGATTTTTAATTACTCATTTTGAATAGACATTCAAATGTTGCTAAATATTTGAAAAATTTCTTTTATGTTGCGGGCACATTTAAACAGAGTCAAGTTTAGAGCATTATTTCTTATGGAAGAGGCCATGGGAAAATGTTTTAAAAATTCATGAATATGGGAAAAACATTTGTGAACAAATTGCAGTTGACAAATTTGAGACATAATAAAAATTGTTGCTTAAAATTACAAAAATGTAAAACCATACTATCGTCAGTTCTAATGAAGATATTAAAGCGATTCAAACTCCAAACTGTCTGAGCAGGAGTTCGGAAGCACGGATCAAAGAAAGGCACCAGCGGTCAGCAGCAAAAAAAGGCACCCCCGCTGCTTTCTGACTCTTGCTTTCCAATCGAAAAAAATGTCTAAAAATATCGCGATTTTCCCCAGAAATAAAACAATCACATCCTTCTGGGAGATTGTAAATAACTACAGAGTCTATCCGTTACAGTTTGGAGTCTGAATCGCTTTAATATCTTCATTAGAACTGAAGATAGTGTAGTTGTACAGTTTTGTAATTTTAAGCAACAATTTTTATTATTTCTTAAATTTGTCAACTGCAATTTGTTCACAAATGTTTTTCTCATATTCATGAATTTTTTTCAAATTTTTTCCATTGCCTCTTGTCTGCAAAGCACAAACAAAATTTTACATTAACGTCTTCAAGCTCATTTACGTGGAACACTTTCAGCTTTCAATTGACCATTTACTTAGTACTCTAACATTTTTTTTACTGAGTTGATAAGCTTCAAAGGCAGATGCCTATAATTTTTGCGCCGATAGTAGGTTGAAATATTTTTGACCACTCTTTCAGAAATATTGCGAAGAAATTGTAAATAATAACATTTTCCTGGTTTTATATTCTATTGCATATAATCGATCTTTTGACAAAACTGTGCTGATTCTTTTTTTAATTCTGCCAAGATCTGAACTTAGAACAAATTATTCGTAATAATCTTAAACTGTGATATCTTTTACAAATCCATTGTCAGTTCAAGGTATTTTCTTTAAAACTTATTCTAAACCGGTTTTGTTTGTTTTAAGATTCTGTTAAGACATAAATTAACGTCTTAGTAGACTACGAAACCTCCAATTTTTTTCAGCTTTTTTATTAACAATCTGTAGGAGATAATTCATGTTTAATGGACACCTGTTTTCAAAAAAGAATTTCAAAATCTACAAGAATAGTAAAAGAATTATTTTATGTATAAAAGGCTTTTATGCTGGTGGAAATGTATTTGAAAAAAGTTTGATAAGCCTGGGAAATCATAAACGTTGGTATAGTAAAATTTGGAAAATTTGAGTTTTGTGTTTTTTTTAATTCTCTTTTTCAGCTGACTGTGAAACATATTAAAAAAATCCGAGGGCTTTTCACTGATAAAAATAGACTGGAAAAAAATGAGCTAGCCTAAACAATCAAAAAAAGGGAGCCAACAGGTTTTAAAAATAATGATTTTTGTATTTTTCTAAATTATTATTGTTTATCTAGCTTTGATAATCTTCTTGAACACTTGAGGGCTTTTGACGAAGAAAAACACATCAAATTTGCTGTTTTAAATTAAAAGATTTAAAAATAAGAAGAACGTTTGACAGCTGTCTTTTTTTCTTCATATTTATGTTTATGTCAAGTTGGCAGTTTTAGCAGTTACGATGACCAGTAATTTGAATTTTATAAATACGAAAACAAGAGAAAGTTAAAAATGTCCAACAGTTGGAATCCCAAGCGACTTAGACTCGCATTCTCTTCCATCCATGAAAGGTATCGTAAAATATATCCTTTTTGTGCAAAATCATTTACGACAGAAGAGCCAAAGTTTCACGCGAAGATGTTTATGTTGAGCGAGATCTTTGTTACTTTGTTCCTGCAAGTGTCCTTATTTTGAATTCATGTTCTTCTAAAAACCATATAAGGTAGCAGAAAGAGAGAAAGCTTTACTTATAGATCAAAGAACAAGCAGAAGAATGTATATTGTTGATGTTGATGATAAAGCTGCCCGGGATCTAGTTGCAAAACCCAACAAGCCGTACGTAAGAAATTCTATTCTCAGTGCTGCAAATGAAGAACAGTCTCTATCCTTCTCAACGATAAATGCAGGAGATCACATAAACTGCAAAAACCCTATTGAAGCAGAAAATTCATTTATAGAGCAGGAAGAACGAACTACTGGCGATGGCAATGGTATCGGAAACGTTGACAATGATCTCGATGAAGATGATAATGACGACTTCATTCCTGGACCACGTATTGTTCCACAGTTTAAGCTTACGACGCAAATGAGAGTAAATTTAAAAACAGTAGCTGAAGCAGTCCGAAAAACGGGAAAATCAGTACGAGCTGCATCCCAGGTCACATGTGCTTTAATGAAGGACTTACAAATTATTTCTGAAGAAGACAATTCAAAATCTGTCGACAAGTGCAAAGTCTAAAGAGCTTTAAAGTGAAGACAAACAGAGTTACAAGTGAGCGATCGTCAGGAAGTAAGAAATTGAAAATCTGTATACTTTGATGGAAAGAAAGATGTCACTTTAGTACAAAATAAAAAAGAAAGCAAATTTTATCGAAACTCTATAAGGGAAGAGCACGTGGTTTTGCGAAAAGAACCTGATGCAAAATACATTGGACCATTGCTCCTGATTCGAGCTCCGCAGCATCTATCACAGATGGTAGAGATTTTATTACAATGCTTTTCATTCTGAAATCTAATTACACTTTTGCAGGAATTTTTGAATACTTTGATCGATTTGGAATAAGGACAGATACTTCATGCGTTGTCGGCTGTGACAAAACGGTTGTTAACACGGGATGCAATGCTGGCATTCTTGCTTCAATCGAGAAGCGACTGGATCGACCAGTTCAATGGATTGTATGCATGCTTCATATAAACGAGTTACTACTACGGCATCTTTTTATCAGTCTAGACGGTACGACTTTTGGCCCAAACAGTTTTACTGGCCCCATTAGTAAACATTTAAAGATCTGTGAACAGCTTCCTATCATTAAGTTCCGTAAAATTGAAACTGAATAGCGAGAAATCGACTCCAAATCTTTGAGTAAGGATCAGGCATATTTACTACTATTGTGTGAGGCTGTTATGTCAGACATATTGCCAGCAGACGTGACTAATAGATGCCCTGGAGAGCTTTGCCACTCAAGGTGGTTCACTTTCGCTAGTCGAATTTTGCGTCTTTTCATTGGTACCAAAATGCCATCCGGAAACTTCACGACCTTAACGAACTTCGTGATGAAGGTTTATGCGCCAATGTGGTTCACGATGAAAACCAATCCGTCGTGTACTCAGGGTATCAAGCATTTATGGAAGCAGGTGCAACTTTCTCGGTATAGGTATAGGCTTCGATCTAGGGATCGAAGCATAAAGTTAGTTGTTGATCCGGCACTTCAGCGAGGTGCTTATTTTGTCTACCCTGAAAACCTCCTGCTTGCAATGTGAGTAGACGATCAAAAAACAATCAAAGAAGCAGTTCAGCGAATCCTCAACATCCGGCAAGAATCGTCCCCAGATCCGCAATGATCACATGGACCTAGAACCTTCAACATTCCAACCTTGCAGTTCGATGCAACAGATTATATAAAGATTATCTATTGTAACAAAAACAGCTTGACTGAACCATCTGTAACTTAAAATCTCTCGGAAGAAGACCTTGCAAGTGTAGTTGAAAATAATTTAAGATCAATGCCAAACATTTGGAAACTTCCTTGCCATACTCAATCTGTGGAAAGAATGATCACGGTTGTAACCGAGGCATCTTCCAAGGTGACAAGTAGATGAGTAGGGAGAGTTCTTAATACAAATTTTCCGTACGATTAGAAAACTTGCGGCTGGAATGTAGAAGGCTGTGAGATTGGTTTCACTCCTTGTGCTGAATTACGAATCAGAGTGTTGAATTATCCGATTCTCAATATTGATTTTGAAAATCAATAAATGAATCCGGGGAATTGAACTTTTTCACCTAAAAATATGGAATATGACATGACATCTGACGTCACAATATCAAGCTATTAATATCTGCTTTCCCCGGAATTGAAGTTTTTCGCCCCAAAATAATATAATTTATATATTAAATGTTTATCGCAATGGTGTCATATTACATTGAAAATTTTCAAGATCTGCTACCGCCTCAATGACTCATGACTGCTTTTGTTGCGCGCCGACACCATCCGTCAGAGATGAAATTAGATCTATATGCTGATACGATTGACAAGCTTTGTTTTTATAAACAAATGGATTGTTTGGATATTCCACAACTATGCGTGACCCCGTCCAACATAATTTATTTGATATTTTTAATATTAAATTTCTTGAAAGTTCTCCTTTGATATCTGCCACCAGGAAGTTGACGTCATGTTTTTTCAAAGAATTGGACAAAACACGTAAGTATAACGTTGGTCAGCCTTTAGGTTCATCAACAGATTTATTGTTTATACATTCCATAAGTATGCGTCATTCGTCTGTCGTAATCTCTTTGATATTTTTGAATATAAAATTCCCTTTGATTTTTGCCGACATCATGCGTCAGGGGTCTCATATTTCATATAATGTTAAACAATTCCTGGTAACCAAAATTCCATTCTGATGACATCATTCTAGTTTCAGGAATCCTAATGACGCATCAACACTTCTCTAAATCGAAATAAAAATAATTGCACCATATCACAACAATTCTTAGAAATAGATGGAGGGGGAAACAATATATGAGTGGGGGGTCAAAATAATAATAATAATATCAGAGCTATATAAGGCTCATTATTTGCTTCAACCAACAGTTATATGCTGAACGATGAGGAAAAACCTTCATGAATTAAGCATTCGATTAAATTTATTTCTCAAACACATCCAAGAACTCAAACAATTAATACAAGTGCGATTAGATATTTAGAATCTGATAAGGAATTTGAACAGTTTATCTATTGAAAATTTCAAACAGTGAAAAATGGATTACGATAAATTAAACCAAGAAGGTCTCGAAGTTGAACACTCCCTTCCAACAAAGAGGCTTGCTAATCTGGAGTTGAACAAAAAAAATGAAATTAATGACATCAACAGAGCGTCGACTAGGTACGGATTGAGGTTCTTTGCAATTGTGGACAACAAATTTTGAGTCTATCTACTGTTTGAACAGGATGAAGCTCTTCTTCAGGCAACCATACAAGTATGTGAAGATAAAGATCTCTATATGTTATATTTGGGTGGTGTGTACAATCAAATAGAATTTGTGAATGGACCATACATAGTGTAAAACTTCCATTTAACACTCGGTGTTTAAAAACCATTCATGCAAGCAACATGATCATCATGTCATATACTCATCGAAATCAAATTCTACAACATATAACCTAAATTCATCGTTCACAAAAAAATCGTTGTTGGAGCCGAAACTCAAAAAGATGGAAGCTTGATTTTAGCAGTGCAACTAGCTGCAAGTCATCCACGTGTCACCGTATCCCTACAACCTGAAGACAGGAAACTGTTACAAAGCCATTTAAACTGATTTCATCATATTTTAGTGGAGAAGTGAAGCAGCAAAGCATCAATTCTGGAAGTTTTATTATCCATTTTACTGCATCAAATGGAGATTTTGTAGTAGCATTATAAGAAAATTATCGAGATGGAAATGCACAAGGAAAACGAAAATATCCATTTATATTTCAGGAAACAACGTTTGCTGTTCTCAAGGAAGTGAGCTCATGTGTGAATCAACTTCTTCTTCAACTGAGTGTTGTATCATTTCAACATGTTAAAGACGCCATCATTGAAACTGTAGCTGAAGGTATTTGGTATGATGTAAGATCAGTGGATGTGAAAAGTGTAGAATCATATATACATAAAAATGTGAAAATTTTGAAAAATAATGCTTCGAGAAAACTTGTATTTTCTAATCTTGTACATTTCAATTTTTTTTTAAATGATTACTTTTAAATTGAAGAGTGTTTGTTGGGATATCATTGAGAAATTACCAAAACTTAAAAATGTAAATGGTTGCTTCATACATTAAAATGTACGATGTGTTATGTACGCAGTAATAAAAAAAATGATTTTAATAAATATAATTTAAACGAAATATGACTTTTTCTTTAGTAATATATAAGGTTCTAGCATGCTAATTTAAAAACAGGTTACTTTACTAGAAATATTCAAATTTATTCATAACATAGAAAACTTAATAATAATAAAGCATTTTATCTACTAACCTTATCTATCCAACTATTGGCGAATTATCAAAACCTAGCCAATTTACAAATAATTTGTTGTTACGTTTCTTGAGTACTTTTTCAACAAGATAGATGTCTGGATGCTTAATTTTTGCGAGTTCTTGCTCATAAAAACTACCTGCAACAGTCCTATGTTATCTTCGTAATCTTTAAGCATATACGTTATAGATACAGTATCCTTTACATGACTCACAGTAAATATTGCAGTTGTCCAATTTGGTGTATAACATTTTTCAAAAATATGCTTCAATTTACTAATACGCACTTTATCACCTAATTTGAATTTTGACTTTTCTACATTATGTTTAACCTTAAGTTTGTTGTAAACATTCAACAGCAATTTCGTCTCATGTTGAGTGGTAACATCTTTCGGTTTCATTCTAATAGTTCGATGTTCGCTATCATTATAAGAAGACATTATATCAGATAAAATATCTACTCATTTATAATTTCCTTGCAAACTAAATTGCACCCACATCTTATTTTTTAACGTGCGATTAAAATGCTCACAGTTTGACGCTTTCAAATTACTGAATGTCGAGTACATATTTATACTATATCGTTTCATAAGATTTTCAAATTTTGAATGTTTAAATTCTTTGCCTTTATCTACTTGTAAGTTCTTAGGCACACGGCCTTTACTTGGTACCGATTCCATTACAGCAGTTACATCATCACCTCTCTTGCTCTTAACAGGGACAGCCCAAGAAAATTTTGAAAATATGTCTATGGTGGTTAATATGTATTTATAACCCCCGTTTTCTCGCTCATTTGGTATCATTTCAACGAGATCGGCTTGCCACGTTTCATCAATACCACGGATGTCAACATGCCGACCTTGGTAATTTCTCCTCGCAGGCTTATGCAGTTCCTTCACCACCTGCAGCTTCTCTTCGTCCATTTTCGAGTGCGATTATTTTGGTGTCCAACTGAGATATGCGCTCTGAATTACGACTCACCAGCTTTTGTTTGGTTTCAGCATCAATTTTTAAGTTTTTCAAATGTTCATTTGCAGAAGATTCTAGACTTCCAATCATCATACTGCTGTTAAAAACTTCAGATCGCAAGGATGCTATAACTTCACAGATAGACACTATTTCATGTTGTATCATAGGTTGTGTTAGATTAAAAGTTACTGCATCATTTAGATCCTGAGGTTCAGCTAAATTGCACAACTTTTTGTTTTCAATATCAAAATTACCTTCAGATGTGAATTTGAATCTAACTCCTAATGGACCTCGACTTTCCATCTTAGCTCGCTTGATATGACGTCCGAATATGTCGATACTCATCTTAATAATGACTTAGATGCACAATGAGTGTTGTTTAATATATGATTCTGGCCTCACGCAGTTATTCGATTATCGATATAATTTCGTTTGTGTGACTTGGATTACCAGTAGCTTGAGATGCTAACAGCAAACGCAGGCGATCTATCAATTCATTTGGATCATCCCAATAAACATAATCCAATTGACTATTTTCTCTAACTACCATATTGAGTACGGCCGCGGAAACAGCCTGGCGCCATCTGTTGCCTAAAAGCGGAAATTTTTTAGGGATGAATTCCACTTGTTCACATGCGATTGAAAATAAATAAATTTTTACTGAAAATAAGAGTTTAACTATTGGATAACGAGAGTGTCTGTAGGAAAACTGATAAAATCTCGATTTAGGGAAAAAAACTTTTGCTCTAATTTATTAAACGATTTGATCGAAGTTGATTTTTGAATTTCTCTGTCTATGAAAGATCTCCTATCGGATTACAAATATCACATAAAATATGTCAGTACTCTTGTTTTTCGAAAAAGGTATCAAGACAAATTATTGTGTTAATTGGATAAGTAATATTATATATATTCGCATATTTATACGATCTATTATTTTTGTAAAAGTAATGCTAGTTGTAAGATTTTGAGGTTAGAAAGTTTAATTATCCCAGAATATTTATGGAGTCTATTTTATTTCAATTTAAATGAAATTGAGTTTTTTATTAGTTGTCTTGAGTTTCAAGTGAAGCTTTTTTTAACAATCCGCTATGTCACGTGAAAAAACTTTTTGCTTATGTTTGTTGATTATGGCAGAAGCGACAGAAGATGACAGAAGACAGAACGCAGTCAAAAAGCTAGGAAAGGCAATTTGCATTGTTGTGTGGTGTTAGGAAATTTATAATTATAATTATAGATTTCCCTAATACTTCTCTTTATGTTACAATATATTTTTTATTTAATAAACACCTGTAATTTAACGTCGTATTGGGGAGAACTAACAGACGTTTGTCTAATAACGCTGCACTGAATTTTTCTTATTCCATTCACTTTCAACTCCTGCACTCTCACCATATGAATTACTGCTAAAATTTTTCCCTTATTGAGTGTTTCAGGGTGAAAATCGATAGAATGACTTATAGCTTGAAATCCTGTTATAATTAAAATATTCATCATCAATCGACTTGTTGACATTCGGTCAATAATTTTTAAGGTTATGTTCATAAGTGTCACTTACATTAATTTTATGGTTATCAAAACTTATTGACGAATTCCCAATCATTAATCTATTTTTAGATAATTTTCGTACACCATATACATTATCATGATCCTTTTTAATCTAATACTGAAAGATAATTGTTTGCGATATCATCAGTTGAGGTTGTTGTTGCTTCTTCCACAGCTGACTTGAATGATATTTCACCATCATCATCATCATTCAGATCTTCGTACTCAAAATCTTCATTTTTCACCCAATTCTTCATCTCATTCTCGATTTTTTCCTTGAAAGGATAAATTTGTTTAACTGTCTCAATACCATGAATTATTTTTTCAAGTGGAGTAACAATTTATTTGAAATTATCGCTTAAGGCTTGCTCAGCTTTATGTCTACCTATCTTTATTAGTCTATACTTTCGACGAATTGATTTACTTTCTTTAGCAATTTTATGTGAAAGATCTTTTTGCTTATGAAGATTTTCATTTCTGAGAGACATGCTAATGCAACAGTGTCTGAAATGCAACTATCTGTATTCAATAACTGTTGGTCTATATATCTACCATTCATTTAGGTTGACAAAACAATCAAATCCCTTTGTACATCAACCTTGGTTAAGATTATTATCTTTATCGATTACAACAAATCCTTATTTATTATCATTCCAGCAAGCTAAACATGACTCTTTAAATCGCACAAAAGGTATCTGAGTATTCACATGATCGTCGTAAATGTGCTTGAGTTTCATTTCATCTTGTTTAAATAACAACAAAAAATTAACATTATCTCGTATGAGATGCTTAGGGATACGTGCATACGTTTGCCTCAAGTGAAACCAATCGACATCCTTATGTCTACCCATAGAGAAAAAAATCTGCCCGCCTCGCGGGCACATTCTCATCGCGCGCTTACCTTACCACAAAACGGGTTTGTAAGTCTTTTTTGAATGCACAATTTGTGTTCATTTATATGTTTTCGTACCTTGCATTGTTTTTTCAAAAATTTGATTTTTTTTACTGTCAATGTTATTTTCGAGAATTAAACAAAAACCACGCATCCTATCGAAGCATGAGTCACAAGAAATTTGTACCTGTTCCTTGGATGAACAAATTTTGTTTTGGTCATTTTTTCGTAGCTGGTAATATTCGTCTGAAAATTTGATTTTTCTATTTCAAATGCTATAACTCCAGTAATTTTTTTGTTTATCACGAAAAGCCATTAGAATATTTTGTTCGTCATTTTGCGTACTACTAATAACCGTACATAGAATTTTCAAATCTTCAAAAAAAGTGGTCTCAAAAATTTTCAAAATGTGCTCACTTTTTGAATTTTCATCCAAAATAGCTGGTTAACGAACTCATTCTCTCTTTTTCGGCCATAAAAAAGTGTGCCAAAGCTCAATCACATCTGATCATTTTTTCGAAAGTTATCGTGGCTACAGACAGACAGACAGACACCTTCGTAAAAATCGTTTTTTCTAGCTCAGGGGGTCTCAAAACGTGGAGATTTGATGAAAACCGACTATGTCAAATTTTACATAAAACCAATACCTTCTCATTAGAATGAGAATGTAAAAAGCTTTTATATTGTCTTGTTTCACACAAGCAATATCATCAAAAACTATTACTGAATTTGATCGTGCCTCAATTGGTATTACTACATTGTCATGCTCATTGGAAGAGTAGTATTCAAAACCGTCAACTGCTTGAAGAATTTTTTCTAAAAAATTGATACTTGGGCTGATTTAAAGATTTTAAGTAGACATATACGTTTTCAAATCGTAACCCATTAGGATGTGTATTAGAGCCATCAAGGCATTAGTTTTGCCACAGTTGGACGGTCCACAGAATATTGCTCGTATACTGTTGGGTAAAAACTGTCCATGTCGTTTTTCTCTTTTTTTCATGTTGCCTGAGCGAATCAAAATTCACTATAGGTAATTTCATAGATTGTGCTTGAAAGTGAATCTTGAATATGACTGAGGTAAAAACTATAAATAACCAGTTTATATAGGTTAGCTCTTCAGTCTGAAAGTATGTATTCCCCAAACAGATATTATTGTACATGGAGACAAAACTGGAGTCAGTCGTAAGCGAACATCGAACTATGTAAGACGTGGTAGAGGTCTACTTAACAAAGTAATCAACAATCTTTCATTGGAATTGCATCTTCCGGGACATCAATATTGTGAAATAAAAAAATTAAAAAAACCGGGTACAAAGCTAGCAAAGAGATTTGCGCAAGGTGATCCTGGAATTAATCCTCTTGACGCAGTATGTAAAGATCACGATATTGCCTAATCACAGAATAGAGATAACATTGAGCTTAGAAACGTAGCTGACAGAGATTTAACTGAAAAAGCTTGGAAACGTATGTTAGCTAAAAAGGCGGGAATAGATGAAAAGGCTGCTGCGTGGGCAATAGCAAATACCATGAACATTAAAGCTAAATTAGGGATGGGATTAAAAGTGAAAAAACGCACTACAAAACTTTAAAAAATTGTAGCAGCAGCCAAGAAATCAATGGTAACTAGTACAAATGATAATAAAGTTATCAAATCTGCTCTCAGCGGTGCTCGAGCTGCTGTTTTAAAGGCTGGTAGTCGACACAGCATTCAAAAACCTCGCATTCTACCTCTTGCACCCAAAGTAGGTGGTTTCCTACCCTTCCTTGTACCTATCTTTTCTGGACTTAGTGCAGCTGGACCATTGTCTGGTGGAGCTGCAGGAATAACTAAAGCTATAAATGATGCTAGTCCTGCAAAACGAGAACTCGCGGAGGGTGAGCGACACAATGAACACTAGGAAAAGGTGTATACCTAAACCATATAAACAGGGAGTAGGGCTTCATCTGAAACCATATACAGAAGGATCAAGACTCAAATGCCAGTCAAAAAACTTAAAGTGAAGCAAAATAGACGATTAACTGATTTTCATTTGTTTAAATTTGCGAAAACTTTAAAAATGCCACATTTTCGAGGTATTTTTATGCGACATGGATTACCAATGAGTGGTGCCCATCAATGTAAATCGGCTATTGTCAATCTAGATAATAAACATGGTGTTGGTACTCATTGGGTCGCATATAAAAAGGTGGTTGACAAAGTTATTTATTTCGATAGCTTCGGTAATCTTCGGCCACCTTTGGATCTCATTAAATATTTTGGTATTGGTAGCATAAAATATAATCATGAAAGATATCTAAATTATGAGACTTTTGTGTGTGGACATTTATGTTTGAAATTTCTATGTAATTAGTTAAACTCTCGAAGTATGTACAATCTATATAGAGCTGTGTAATAATAATACACCGTTAGTTCCGCTTCTATCTTCAACATGGATGATTCGTTTACTTTGAGGTTGCCTGGGACAAGAAACTCAATATTTTCCTGAAATTGAATTTTCGTCAAGCAAAAATTATACTCTGGGTCTTGTAGAGTTTTTAACTTTTAATTCAATTTCAAATGTAGATGATGGTCACAACAAATTTTACGTGGCTTCAGATTCAATCACCATACCTACAGGAAGCTATGAAATTGGTGATATACAGCACTATCTACATGATGTGTTACTAGACAAAGGGATTGCTATTCATATTAGACCAAATAATAATACTTTGCGAAGTAAAATTTTTTGTAGTCATAGCATAAATTTTGAACCTGAAGATTCAATTGGTCATCTATTGGGGTTTGCAAAACGAAAACTAGAAGCTAATAAACATTATGAAGCTGATCAACCTGTATATATCTTTAGAGTAAATTCTCTAAACTTGAGTGTAGTATAACTACAGGTACATACATAAACGATCAGAAAGTACATACTCATCATGAATTTTTTCCCGTTGTGCCACCGGGGTATAAGATAGTGCAAGTTCCATCACCCGTCATTTGCTTGCCGATCGCCGTCAAGACAATAGATAATATTCAGCTGCGGATAGTTGATCAAGACGAACGTCTAGTTAATTTTCGTGACGAAATTATAACAATCAGATTGCACATCAAGTCTTTGCGATAATGGGTATTGCTTTCAATAAAAAGATTGGCTTTGGTTTTAATAACTCACTACCATGCAGGAAACATGCCAGTCATCAACGAGTGCTCAAGGCGTTAACACGTCAAAACGTACAGCTGCTAAAAAATCTAGGTCTCAAGCTCATACCAGGCGTAAAAAGAGCTTAAGAAGATTCAGGGTTTTTTGTATTTGTTTTTGTGGTTTCATATTTCGACATTTCATAATTTGTCATGGGAGAGGAACTTTTAAATATTGATTCTCCAATCATCTTTGATGAGTCAATTGCACATTATGAAGTACATGCACAACAACCATATGCTCCATCAGGCTTCAATAACAGCGCTGAGATTAGAATTGCTGTTCAAAATCAAGATCATTGTCCAAGTATGATGGAACCCCAGTGACTAATACAGTTTTAGTTAATAATGCAATTTGCTATTTATTTGAAGAAGCAAGATATGAGCTTAATGGTGTAGAAATTGATAGAAACAAAAATGTTGGTCTCACGAGTCTTATGAAAAATTATGTATCTATATAATCAGGTCGGAGTAGATTCTTGGGGAATACTGGTTGGCTTGAATGTAACAGTGAGCAGATATTAACCAATGCAACTGGTTATTTTGATAAGTAAGTATTTTTTTAGATTCAGGAAATTTATGAAAACGAACTTCTTGGTCTTTGCAGACTTTAATAGAGCACCCAGTCACAGAACAGAACGATCTGCTTTTCGTCTTCTTGAGTCTGAATTCCATTTCTCTAATATCAATTTCTAAACTAAAACGCGTTTTCTTTGATGACAGTTTCTTAATCACAGCCATTTTAATTATTTTCTTTCACTATTTGCAATACAACTAGCACGTGGTATTTGAAATCCACCCACTTTGACTAGTAATATTTTTCGCCACCAGATGGCATATCGCAGTTCTGCGGTTCCCAATTTTTTTTGTAATTTTGACAGCTTTCACAAGATCAAAAAATAGGTCGGAAACCATTTTGTTGTAAAAAAGTGGACCATTGTCAGAGATTTCGAAATTTTCAAAAACCCCTGTGTCCTGGCCTAGCCAATGTAATCATAATTAAAGCTATATTTTACTTTTTTGATTTAAATTAAAATTAATTACTAATTAATTAATTAAACTAAATTTTGTATTTTAATGCAATTTAAATACACTGTTAGAAGTAAGTTCATGAAAACGTTAGTGAAGCTTTTTACACTACGGTTAGTGAAAAACTCATTGAAATTTCATGCGACACTGAAATTTAAATAGCCTTATTGAAATTTCAATGTAAGTTTTGAAACTATTTTAAAAGATAGTGCATTGAATTTTTTATAAATGTTCATGAATATCCTATGGATATTCAATGTAAACACGGAACAAAAATGACGTAAAATGTCGATTGATTTGAAAAGGAAAAAATTATTTCATATATAATTACGGCACTTAATTTACGATTATTCTCACACAATTGCACGCACAGAGAATTACACATATAATCGCACGATCAAACGCTTTGAAAATTCGCCCCCGCTGGGGAATCGAACCCTACCTAACTACCTAAAACCTGCCCTAAAACCTAAATCTAGCGCACGCGTTAGTCAAGTGAGCTACGGAACCGCTTAGATTTTTCTGACAAACTCTCGGTCAAGCGGTTTCTCTGAGAAAAACGTGGCCAGCTAAGAAATGATAATAAATGTTTACTTGAAAATTTGTAATTAATCTCTTACAGATGATATCTAATATTTTGTAACGAGCTTGGGAAAAAGATTTTGCTTAGAAGTATTAACTCACACAGTAAATATATTCTTAGTAATTTATATGCACTGTTAAAAATGTTTGGAATTCTCCAACACTTCTACAATAAAAGCGTAAGGCAAAATTGCAAACACGGTATTGGAATGCCGAAATTGCAATACATGCATGCGCCTCATCCGATCCATGTATCGCTGCATGATCCGTTGCATTTGAAACCTACAACATTATGTATTGTAGCGTTACCCTACATTTCGGAAATAAACTTCGAATACATTAAGTGGAAGTTTTATGCGGACATTTTTAACAGTGTGTATTATTATAAAATGAATTAAGTTACACTTTTAAAAAAATACATATTTTGTATTATTGAAAATTAAGACTTGAAAAAAATGTTTTCGAATGAAATTTTTGGAATTTTGGATTTGATTTTATTATCATTCATTTACATAACTGATATATCAATAAAAAATAGTTTAAACATCGTAATAATATATCTAATGCAAAATCGAAATCACTATTTTAAGATGAGACAAACGTTGAATAGTGATTCAAATTTAAATTTTTTACAAAAATAAAATTTTTCTCATGAGATATGGGGATGCTGAATTAGAATAAAAACTGTTTGAAAAAATATATATTCGGTTTCGAGAAATTAATATTAAAGATCGCAATATCACAGTAGTATGGTAGATTTTATTATTGTTGAAAATCTGAAAAAAATGAGAAAATATATTTTTTTTCTTTCATGAAATTGTAGTTATTTCTACAAATATCAATGTGAAAAGGTTGAAAAAATTATTACTACGTTAAAATTGGAAATTAATTTGAACTAAAATTTTATTACAAATTGTTTTTTAATTATTGTTTCAAAAAATGATATGTCGAAAACAATGTATTATTCTACTTGAAATAAATCTTCAAAATAATATAATATTTGAACCTAGTTGGCTTATAATCAAGTACGATCCTAATCATTTTTAGTGTTATACGAAATTAAAACTATCATGAGCAGAAAATTCCATAGTAGAAATAATGTAAAAAAAGTATTTTTTATATATATAATTCTTCAGAATATTTTTGAATTTTAACAATTTTGTACAAAACAAAAAAACAATATTGAAGTATAAAGTAGAGTTATTCACTATGTTTATTTATAATAATTATCTCAACTAATATTGTGATAAAAGAGAAAACATTATAAAATAGTTTCCGACAATTTATTTCATTCTGTCCTTCTTTTTTAATTTCAAACGGACCGCCCAACAAATTTTGCGGAGGGGACCCACACGTTTCTAGTTGTGCCACTGAACTTACTTAAAATTTCAAATAGTAAGGCTAACAATCTCGCGCAGTGCTTATTGCAATGTGAAAAAGGAGATCGAACTCACTTGCAAAAGTCAAACTCACAATTCTTTGCTTTCTATGAAAATTAGTTTGTCATACAGTTTACATGTTTAGCTGTACTATTTCAAATAGTTATTGAAGCTACTTGTTCTAGTAATCTTTCTTTTTACAATTTGAAGTAGTAATGCCGACTTTAGGTTTTGTATATTTTGAGATCACTATCTCATTCAGCATCAAAAACTATTTGAATAGTTTCTTGTACAATGCGAACAAGTAAACTTCAAGTTAACAATACATAAAAGTGAATCTAACTATCTACTTTTTTCCGTAAATAGTGAATTTTGTACATGTAATTGTAAAAAATGTATTAATCGATAGAAAAATATATCACACAAAGCTCCTAAATTTAATTTCATGAATTATTTTTAAATTTTGTTCATATTTTCATTTAGGTTTCTTAAATTTAATAAAAAATGTTACTTCTAATTTATGTTTCCTTCATTTTCTGTTACTTCATTTTCAATGCATGTTTATAAAATTTACGTAAACCGCAGTGAAATTTATTCAGCCACCAATAATATTTTATGTACAAGCAATTGAAACAGTTTTCAGAGTCAATTTTATGAAATTTCAATAACTTTTGCTTTAAAATTAAGTTTCGTGTCACTGAAAATTAATGAATATGGTCTCAAATTAATTTTCAAAGTTAAATTTATGAAATTTCAGTGACATAAGTCATTGAAAACTGACTGAAATTTCAGGAAATTTCTAACAGTGTAGCCGAAGCCTTACCATAAAGTCGACAGTGACATATTTGCAGTGGCGCGATCAAGGACGCTTCAAGGTCGCTGGTGTGGAAACAATTTTTTTAAACGTCATTTTTTGGAGTCGAAGAATGTATCAATAAATATCAGAAAGCCATTTTCAATTATTATGCGTAGTTTCTTTGCAGTAAAATTATAGAAATAGGCTCAAAATCGTGGCTCGAAACCAGAAGACCCCCTTAACATTTAGGCCAAATGTCGGTGTGTAGAAGTAAACTTCTTCCACCAGAAGTTCTTGATATCATCTGCTCCTGCAGCGGAAATGTTTTTTGTGCCCCTATGCGCTTTTCTTACCTCTTCGGCAGTGATTATTGGATATTCCTTCTTAGATGTTATGAGGTTGTCGCAAAACTACTGGGAGCGAATCATATTATTAGTATTTTCTTTCAACTTGAGTGTCTTCGGGATCTTGTACAACTCTCTCCAAAAAGTCTATACCTCGTTGGACTTGGGTGTATTTTTGACAGAATCATGGAGATCGCTAAAGAGGGGCGATGGGTCAGCGAGAAACTGTTGATTCTCCCTGAACATCCCTCCCTCTTCTGTATTCTCTTCCTTGCGTCAGATAACACCCGTATTTTCTCAACAATATGCTGCTTGATTGTCAGCAGCTTTGACTTGTTCAGTTTGTGATGGTAGATCCTCAGTTTTCGAGCGAATTTTCGAACTCTTTCCGTGAACGGTCGACCAGATGTTATGTATTCAATCATACACTGAACACGGGACGCATTCTATCTTGCCCATCCAGTCTTCTTATTCAGTTGATGCAAGCGTCGTTTGGTCTTTGATCCATCGTCGATTTTAGCTTTCGATTTGAATCAGCCAAAGTTCTCGTCGCATCATAAACGGAACAATTGATGGTCTAGAGATCGGTCGCCTCCGAGATATCCTCACGAAGGGATGCATCCATTTCAGCCAGATCTTGGGGCTTAGGATGAACCTGGATGCTAATGTTCCTCCTTGTCCTTAAATCGCGATCATCTCTCAGGAGGTGCCTGCTCTCCGCGATTGGTCCTAATGTCGCTTTCTGCTCTTCGTCTGCGGCTTCTTTATACAAAGGGTGGGGAAGCACTTTGCGTACATATTCATTTTTCGAGAGGTAGGCAGTTTGATTTCGCAAAGATTGATGCGAAACGTGCTGAAGCTCTGGATGTTTCTGGCACCACGGAGTGTGCATACGTGCTATAAAGCCTCCGTAAACAGGGATAATGCTAGCATCGTAGCAGTCCAGGAAGTCATTCTTAAGTTGATTCATCCACTCAATGTAGGCGTTTCGCCGGTTCGTCGTGTTTACATCTAAATTAATTTCATCACCCCGAACTCTAGGGTGATCGACACTGTTTGCCAAGCCATTGTCGGGTGCTCTAAGCACATCTTTTTATCTTTTTGGTGGTTTGGTGTTGTCATTGTTGTTTCCACGAGTAGCAAGCCAACGCTGCTGTCTTCTAACACGATTTTTTCTGTTTCAGCTTAGAATATAATATTAATATCTAATTGCATGTTTAATGGTCATTACAGGCAAAGTATGTAATGTAATACTTATTATATACACTGTCTAGGCATGATATATGATCCCCAGGCTTATACAGAATACCCGTCACGAGATAGGAAAAGTATATAATCTTGATTTTGTATATAATGATGCAGTTAAAGCAGGGAAACAATGAAATTTGCAAATTTCTTACCATTGTCGGACTGTAATACTGAAGGTGTTTCAAGAAGTACCAATGTACCATCCGTATGAGGTTTAAAATCTGTCAAGTTTACGACCTTTGAAATTCTTTCGTTTTGAACGGTGAGAATGATCTTGTTTGGTTTTATTTTTTTTCAATTTTTTATTGGCAGTTTAATATCCTAAAATTGTCTGATTTGAACATTTAAAAATAAGAATCATTTAAAATTGAATAATATTTGAACACTTAGTTTTCAATGTTTCCCTTTTATAAGTTTTAATTCTAAAGCTAAAATTGAAATGGTTGCGTTTTCAAAATTATAGTTAATAATTTATGAATTCTTGATTTTGAAATTATATAAACTTACTCAAAATACTCAAAAATTTAAAAGCGTTTAAGCGTAAAAATGTAAATATCACAATTCTTGGTTACTGATAATTTTTTCAATTATAAGTGTAGTTCGGATTCGTATAACTTTTAACGTTCTGTGGTATAAATATCTTTTATTTTCAATATTTACGATTTCCGGGCTCACATGGGGAAGGTCAGAGATGGAATTTTTTGTGCTGATTAATACCTTTTGTAAAGAAAGGTCATGGCACCAAAGTAAAGTTGTGAAATTCCTAGGACCCAATATTTTGTCAGTTTTGAGAAAAACGGCTTTAGAGAAAATTGGGGCTAGCTTATGGACTTGAAAACGTCGTCTTTTGGCCGAATAGCTCAGCGGTGTAGAAATATATTTGAAACAAGATGTAAAGTTTTGATCATGTAGATGAATGTTTTAACATGAGAATATAAGCGAAAATTTTTATTTTGGATAGTTTCATTCGTCCCACGGGCCGTTTCTTCGTCCACCTGAGAAACACGATCGAATAGCGAGTGGGAAGACGAAAAAGAGAAAGTAGCGAAGGCGCCCTTGCCCTTGCCCTTGTACGAACGTAAGAGTAGTCGTTTTCTTCACGTGACAGTGTAAATGAGTATTTTAAAAAGTGTCCAGAAGTGCTTTTTAATTCTAGTTCTTTTGCGTTTTGATTAACACAATAATTTCGAAGGAAAATTTAAGAAAAGCCTGCTCAAGTGCCAAATCTTACTTTCTCTTTAACATGGTATAGTTAAAAAAATTCCATCATTAATAATTTATTCAGTACAAGCGTGTAAACATTGTCGTTCTAGGTCGTTCTATCGGCCCGTCGCCACTTCTCCTGCTTCTTCTCTAAAATTTACGTTTGGCCGCTTAGGGTTCTTTCTTTAGATCGCGGCACATTTAGAATGTCGGGCGCAGCCGCTTGGACTTAGAGTCAGTAGAGTCTTTTCCTAGAGGGACCCCGTTATAAAAATGCACTAGTGACGCAGAAGATTTGTCAATGTAATGTAATTTTTGATACAAATAAAACAGAATCAACTATAATAATCCACTATTTATTATTTCATTCCTTTTATCTACATTAGAGCTCTTATATTTCCGCTCGCTTAACAAGCTTTTTTTGTCAAGACCGAAAGATCGTTCTGAGTTAAACATTCAACTATTTGACTGAAAATTCATGTATTTTGTTAATTTTTTTCATTTTGGTAATACATTAATCTTCTTGGTCGAAGTGTATCCCTATGGTTTAAAAATGTACTATTGATGACCCCTTATTAGCCAAAAAACTATAATGTTTAAGTGGCTATGGGCATCACACACTCAAATAAAAAA
>CAKNYM010020767.1:19392-33170 GCA_932195095.1 Andricus curvator | reverse complement strand
TATTCGTTGAAAAATAGCCAAACTCTTTGTTTATGCAAATTGTTTCAATTATTAATAATTATTGTAAATTTACGAAGCAACATAGAAAAGTTTCATCAGAAAGACATTCGTAGTTGACTTTGTAAACAAACTGTACCTATTTCTTGAAAAATAGCCAAACTCTAAATATGTTTATGAAAATTGCTAAAATAATTAATAATTATTATATATTTGCAAGCTATCGTAGAAACGAATTATTGGAAATACATTCTTTCTTGATACCCTAAACTAATTTATCCTATTCATTGAAAAAAGGCCAAGGTCCTTCTGAAAAGTTAAACAAAAATGTAAAGTTGGTTTTTAAATTAAAAAATTAACAAAATTTATTATAAAAAATCCAAACACAATTAAAAAATAAATGGTACTCAAAATTTCGAAAGTTTCAAACATTTTGAAATATAAATGAACTATGACTAAAACGTTAAATCGAAAATGAATCTTTCAAAATACGAATAAAATATTTAAAATGTTAATTAAAAGCCTTATTTTTAAAAAATGCGTGAAAGGAATCGTATATATACCGAAGTATAAATGCATATACTTCCACTAAACTTCTTATGAAAACAAACATCTCGAGTTCGAATAAACACAGATCGCCCATCGTCGATGAGATCGCCTTATGGTTAACTCAGTAACGGTAACTAAACGACGAATACCAACTTTCAAAGATAGGAAAATATGACATTTCTACCAAAAGAGATGATTTTTCAACAAAAAACTTCACTTTTAAAATAATAACAAATTTTTATACCAAAATATTTGAATTTTCAAACCAAAAAAATTATTTTTCAAGCTGAACAGACAAATTAAAAACAAAAATGAATATCAATGAACATGTTTATTTACCAAAAAAAATAGTTGAATTTTTAGCCAAACTGATGAAATTTCAAGCAAAAAAGACGATTTTTCTACAAAATAGCTGAATTTTTAATCCGAAATTATGAATTATCAACAAAAAAGTTTATTTTTAACCAAATAATTTAATTTTTAACAAAATAGTTGAATTCAAGCAAAACAGGTTAATTTTCATCCAAAAAGTTGCATTTTTAAACAAAAAATATGAAATTTCTACCAAAAGAGATGAATTTTCAACCCAAAAATATTATTTTTGAACGAAAACCTACACTTTCTACACAATAACAGATTTTTCTACCAATATATTTGAATTTTCAAAAAAAAAATTAACTTTCAAGCTGAACAGACAAATTAAAAACAAAAATGAATATCAATAAAACAAAAAACAAAAAATGTATTAGTTAAGATTTAAATCAAATTTTTATTTTATTTTAAATAAAAAACAGTTGAATTTTTAACCAAAAAGATGAAATTTCAACCAAGAAGATAAATTTGGCACCAAACAACGAATTTTTAACAAAATAAATTTTCAACCAAACAGTTGAAATTTCAACTAAAAAAAATCAATTTTCGATCAAAAATGGAATAGTTAAATTTTCAGTAAAAAAAAACTAATCTTGAACAAAAAAACTGATTCTCGACAAAATACTAGAAATTTTCAATAAAATAATTAAAACCTCAACCAAAATAGAATTATTAGCAACTAAAAAGTTTCATTTTTAACGAAAAGGGATGTACTTTCAGTAACATTTTCAGTTATTAAAAAAATTAATATTCAACAACAAAAAACTAATCCGAAATTATGAATTATCAACAAAAAAGTTTATTTTCAACCAAATAATTGAATTTTTTAACAAAATAGTTGCATTCAAGCAAAAAAGGTTAATTTTCATCCAAAAAGTTGAATTTTCAACATAAAAATATAATTTTTTAACAAAAAAATTCACTTTCAAGAAAATAATAGATTTTTCTACTAAAAATATTTGAATTTTCGAAACAAAAAGATAAAGTTTCAAACCAACCAGACGAATTTTCAAAAAAAAAATTGAATTTTCAACACAGAAAGATTTTTAAGTCAAGAAAGAAAAAAATGGAATCAAATAGTTGAATTGTCAATAAACCACAAAGAACAATTTTCTACAAAAAAATTTAATTTTCAACCCAAAAATTAGAATTTTAAACAAAAAAATTAACAAAATAAAAAGAATTGCTAACAAAATAGTTCAATGAAATAGTTAAATTTTAAACCAAAACTACGAATTTTCTACGAAAGAGTTTAATTTTCAACCGAAAAAATTTTGCAATCAAAAAAGAAACAAAATTCAACCAAAGAGTTGCATTTACAACCCAATATTAACTTTTAAGCAAAAAAGACGAATTTTTAATTTAAACAAGTTGAACTTTAGAGCAAATTTTTAAATTTTCAAGCCCAAAAGATGAATTTTCTACCAAAAAAGTTTATTTTCAAAAAAACAGTTGAATTTAAAAAAAAATAGTTGAATAGTCAAGCAAAACAGGTTAATTTCCTTACAAAAAGTTGCATTTTTAAACAAAAAATATGACATTTCTACCAAAAGAGAAGAATTTTCAACCCAAAAATATTAATTTTCAACAAAAAACTTCACTTTCAACAGAATAACAGATTTTTCTACCAAAATATTTGACATTTCAAAACAAAAAAATGAGTTTTCAAACTAAACAGAAGAATTAAAAAAAAATTAATTTCAACAAAAAATTTTATTTTTAAATAAAATAGTCGAATTTTTAGCCGTACTGTTGAAATTTCAAGCAAAAAAGACGATTTTTACACAAAACAGATGAATTTTTAATCCGAAATTATGAATTATCAACAAAAAAGTTCATTTTCAACCAAATAATTGAATTTTTTAACAAAATAGTTGAATTCAAGCAAAACAGATTAATTTTCATCCAAACAGTTGAATTTTCAACTCAAAAATCTAATTTTTTAACCAAAAAATTCACTTTCAACAAAATAATAGATTTTTCTACCAATATATTCGAATTTTCGAAACAAAAAGATGAAGTTTCAAACCAACCAGGCGAATTTTCAAACAAAAAATTGAATTTTCAACACTTAAAGATTTTTAAGTCAAGAAAGAAAAAAAAAGGAAATCAAATAGTTGAATTGTCAATAAACCAAAAAGAACAATTTTCTACAAAAAATTTAATTTTCAACCCAAATATTAGAATTTTAAACAAAAAAGTTAACAAAAAAATCAATTTTTAACAAAATAGTTCAATTAAATAGTTGAATTTTAAAACAAAACACATGAATTCTTAACTGAAAAGGATCAATTTCAAATTAAAAATGGAATCGTTACATTTTCAGTTTCAAAAAATTAATTTTCAGCCAAAGAAAAACATGAATCTTCAACAAAAAAAATTAATTGTTAACAAACTTGTTCAATTTTCAACACAGCAATTAAATTTTCAAGAAATAAAGATGAATTCTCGACGAAGAATGTAATAGTCGATACTTTAAACCAAAAAAGAAGAATTTTCATGCCAAAAACGAATTGATTTGTCACTAAAAAAGATTTTCGAATCAAAGAAGAACAAAAATTTAAACCCGAAAGTATGATTTTTCAACCAAATACTTAAATTTTCAATGAAAGGGATGAATCTTCAATCAAAAAATTAATTTTTGATAAAGTAGTTCAATTTTTAACAAGAAAAGATGGGTTTTGAACAAAGTATTTGAATTTTTAACAAAATGATTAAATTTTCCACCAAAAGATATGAATTTTAAACGAAAAATGTAATGGTAGACTTTTAAATTAAAAACTATTTTGTTAAAAATTAAAATTAAATCAACTTTCAACCAAGAAGGATGAGTTTTCTAACAGAAGATGAAGTTTCAATCCAAAAGGACGAATTTCCCATGCAAAAAGACGAATTCTCAACAAAACAGTTAAATTTTCATATAAAAAGATGCCTTTTTGACAAAATAGTTGAATTTTCGACAAAACAGTTGCATTTTTAACCAAAAAAGATGAAATTTCCACCAAAAGAGATGGATTTTCAAATCAAAAAGACGAATTTTCAACAAAGAAAGATTTTCCAGCATATAAAGGAAAAAAATGTAATCCAAAATGATGAATTTTTAAGCCAAAAAGATAAGCTTTCAACGAAACATTTGAATTTTCTAACAATTACTTAAATTTTCAACCAAAAAGATGAATTTTTAACCAAGAAGATTAATCTTCTACCAACGAAAAATGAATCCTCAACAAAATACATAATATTTTAACCAAAAAGTGGAATTTTCAACCAGGAAAATTAATTTTCTACCATAAAAGACGAATTTTCCACAAAATACATACATTTTTCACCAAAATAGTTTAATTTTCTACCAAAAAAGACAAATTTTCAACTAAAATAAACAGTTCAAACAATGCATGTGATGTTAGTCCACATTTTTTGAGAATTTTCAAAGAAAAAAAAAGAATTTTTCAGGAAAAAAGTGTAATTTTGTACCAAATAGTTGCATTTGATGACAAATTGTTGAATTTTCTCGCCAAGAGACGAATTTTCTATAAACCAGTTGAATTTTTAACCCATGAATAAATATTATCGACAAGAATGATAATTTACAACCAATCCGTTGAATTTTCCACAAACCTGTTTAATTTTCAGTTTAAAAATTAATTTTGAACCAAAAAAAAAAACGAATTTTCAACTAAAATTATGAATCTTCAACCAAAAAAATTAATTTTTAAGAAAATAAATCAACTTTCAAGCAAGGAGTTAAATTTTCAACCCAAGAATAAATATTTTCAACAAAAAAGTTAATTTGCAACCAATCACTTGAATTTTTAACAAAATAGTTTAATTTTCAGTTGAAAAATTCATTTTGAACAAAAAAAAAGACTTTTCAACTAAAATTACGAATCTTCAACAAAAAAAAAATGAATTCTTAAGAAAATAAATCAACTTTCAAGCAAGAAGATAAATTTTCAACTTAGTAAGATGAATTTTCGGCAAAAAAAGGTAATAGACAAATTTTTAACAAAATACTTGAATCCTCAACTAAAAGAGATTAATTTACAACTAAACCATTGCACTTTAAACCAAAAAAAAATTATTTTCTACCAAAAAATATGAATTCTCAAAGAACCGTTAAAAAAAATTACTTTCCACAAAAAAAACTAACTTTCAAAAAAATTGTTACATTTTCAAAGTAATGAATTTTCAACTAAAATTTCAAATCTTTAACTGGAATAGTTGAATTTTAAACCAAAAAGATAAGTTTTTAACTAAAATAATGAATTTTTAACTAGAATAATTGAATTTTGAACCAAAAAGATGAGTTTTCAACTAAAACAATGAATCTTCAACTGAAATAGTTGAATTTTCAACAACAAATTTATTTTTACTAAAAAAGATAAATTGTCAATAAAAACTTAAATAATTAAATTTTAGGTTCAATAAATTAATTTTCAACCAAACAGATGAATTTTCAACTGAAGCTATGGAATATTCAATAATAAGAAGTTAAATTTTCAGTTAAAAAAATTACTTTCCACAAAAAAAATAACGTTGAACATAAAAAAACTAACTTTCAAAATAACGAATTTTCAATTAAAATTGTAAAACTTTAACTGGAATAGTTTAATTTTAAACCAGAAAGATAAATTGTCAACTAAAATTATGAATCTTTGACTATAATAATTAAATTTTTGACCAAAAAGATGAATTTTCAATCAAGAAGATTAATTTCTACCAAAAAGATGAATTTTTAACAAAAAAAGATCATTTTTCAACAAAAAATTGAATAAATAAATTTTTAGTCAAAAAATGGATGTTCAACCAAAGAAATGAATTTTTATCTAAAATTATGGAATATTCAACTGGAATAATAGTTACATTTTCAGTTTAAAAAGCAAAATAATTTTCGACCAAAAAAGAAACAAATTTTCAACAAATTAGTTAAATTTTCGGCAAAAAAATCCTTTTTATCCAGAGAAAAAACAATTTTTTCACTCAAATAGCTCATATTTCAAACAAAGAAATGAATTTTTAATTAAAATGATGAATCTTCAATCAAAAAAATTAATTTTTAACGAAAGAGTTTAACTTTTAACTAACGAATTTTATTTCCAACCTGAGATAAATTTTCAACTAAAATTATAAATATTTAACTAGAATACCTGAGTTTTTAACGAAATATGTGGATTTTCAAGGAAATAGTTGAATTTTCAATTAAAAAGGACAAATTTTCATCCAAATTGTTGAATTTTGAACAAGAAAAGATCAATTTTCAATAAAAAATGGACATTCAAATTTTCAGCTGAAGGAATTAATTTTCAACCAAATCCTTTTGGATAAAAATTCAACTTTTTTTTGAAAATTTGTCTTTTAGATTTAAAAATTGACCTGTTTTAGTAGAATTTTCATTTTTCTGGGATAAAAATGCAACTGTTTGGTTGAAAATTTAACAATCTTGTTGAAAAGTAATACTTTTTGGTTAAAAATTCGACTATTTAGAAGAAAATTAACTTATAGTTTACAATTCTTATTTTGGTGTTGGAAAGTGAACTGGAATCTTCTTTGGATGACAATTTAACTATTTTTTTGAAGTTTTTGTTTATTTCATCTGTTTTAAAAGAAATATTTCATCTTTCTTGAATAAAAATGCAACTGTTCGGTTGAAAATTCCACTCTTTTTTGAAAATTTGTCTTTCTGATTTCAAAATTCACCTGCTTTAGCAGAAATTACATCTTTCTTTGATAAAAATGCAACTGTTTGGTTTAAAATTCAACAATTTTGTTAAAAAGTTATCCTTTTTGGGTAAAATTGTGTCTTTTTTGATTGAAAATTCAATTTGTTTTTGTAGAAACTTATTTCACGATCAAAATAAGAAATGTTAACCAAGAAATAAGTTTCTACAAAAAAAAATTGAATTTTCAATCCAAAAAGACGCAATTTTACCCAAAAAGGATAACTTTTTAACAAAATTGTTGAATTTTAAACCAAACAGTTGCATTTTTGTCCAAGAAAGATGCAATATTTCTACTAAAAAAATATGAACTTTTAAATTAAAAAGACAAATTTTCAGAAAAAATATTATACTTTTTGGTATAAAATTCAACTATTCCAGTTGAAAATGCATCGGTTTGGTTGAAAATTAATTCCTTCAGCTGAAAATTTGATTTTTGGTTGAAAATGAATCTTTTCTTGTTCAAAATTCAACAATTTGTATGAAAATTTGTCCTTTTTAATTGAAAATTCAACTATTTCGTTGAAAATCCACATATTTTGTTAAAAACTCCGGTATTCTAGTTGAATATTTATAATTTTAGTTGAAAATTTATCTCTTAGGTTGGAAATAAAATTCTTTAAAAGTTAAACTCTTTCGTTAAGAATTAACTTTTTTTATTGAAGATTCATCATTTTAATTGAAAATTCATTTCTTTGTTTGAAATATGAGCTATTTGATTGAAAAAAATTGTTTTTTCTCTGGATAAAAAGGATTTTTTTGCCGAAAATTTAACTATTTTGTTGAAAATTTGTTTCTTTTTTGGTCGAAAATTATTTTGCTTTTTAAACTGAAAATGTAACTATTACTCCAGTTGAATATTCCATAATTTTAGATAAAAATTCATCTCTTTGGTTGAACATTCATTTTTTGACTAAAAATTTAATTATTCAATTTTTTGTTGAAAAATGATCTTTTTTAGTTAAAAATTCATCTTTTTGGTAGAAATTAATCCTCTTAGTTGAAAATTCATCTTTTTGGTCAAAAATTCAATTCTTCTAGTTAAAGATTCATTATTGTAGTTCAAAATTTATCTTTCTAGTTTAAAATTCTTTACAAAAATGTAACTTTTTTTTTAAAGTTACTTTTTTTTGTGGAAAGTCAGTTTTTTAACTGAAATTTTAACTTATTCTTATTGAATATTCCTTTGTTTTAGCTGAAAATTCATCTGTTTGGCTGAACATTAATTTATTGAACCTAAAATTTAATTATTTAAGTTTTTATTGACGATTTATCTTTTTTTGTAAAAATAAATTTGTTGTTGAAAATTCAACTATTTCAGTTTAAGATTCGTTGTTTTAGTTGAAAACTTATGTTTATGGTTTAAAATTAAATTATTCTAGTTAAAGATTTATCATTTTAGTTGAAAACTTATCTTTCTGGTTTAAAATTCAACTGTTCCAGTTAAAGTAAAGAGAAACTGACTTTAAAAAAAATGTAGTTTCTTTTTGTTCAAAGCTTTTTTTTTGTGGAAAGTAATTTTTTTAACTGAAAATTTAACTTATTCCTATTGAATATTCCATAGTTTTAGTTGAAAATTCGCCAGTTAGGTTTAAAATATAACCATTTTCTTGAAAATCCGTTTTTCTGTTGTTGAAAATTAATTATTGCAACTAAAAGTTTAAACATTCCATTTTTTGTTGGAAATTAATATTTTTAGTGGAAAATTTAAGTATTTGTTTCAAAATTAATTAATTTTGCAATTTTTTGCTCTGTTGTGTTAAACTGTTTAAGGATGTTTAGAATGAACGTCATGAATTAAAATAAATGTTTGCATTGCAAATTAATTTTTTCAACAAAAAGTTTAACTATTCCATTTTGTGTTGGAAATTGATATTTTTTAGTGGAAAATTTAAGTATTTGTTTCAAAATTCTGCTCTGTTGTGTTAAAGGATGTTTAGAATGAACGTCATGAATTAAAATAAATGTTTGCGTTCAGCGGCAAATATGAACACGTTGCCTTTAGGTGACCGGGAAAATTGAAAAACTCGACCCGGAAAAACCGGATGACTGGGAATTTGAAATTGTCCGCCGAATCTTTATTTTCAGTAACTTTAGAGTTTCTTCGTGTTTTTGTATATTATATATTAAAAGAGGTTTTTTTTTCTTGTTTCAAAATTCGGCTTTCTCGTTCCAAAATTTATCTCTCTTTTGGTAAAAAATGTAATTTTTGTTTGTTGAAAATTCAACTATTTTGTTGAAAATTATTTTTTTCTTTTAATTTAACTGTGATTTCAATCCAAAAAAAAATTCGGATGAAATAATATCAAATATTATGTTTTTCGTTGAGAACATCTATTTTGGTTGAAAATTCATGAATTTTGTTAAAACTTCACTATTTCATTTGATTGAAAAGTAACTTTTTTGTTAGATATTCATATTTTCGGTTTAAAAATGCAAATGTTTTGTGAAAAATTCGTCTTTTTGCTTTGAAAATTCAACAATTTAGTGGACATTTTTATTCTTTCTTGTGGTAAAAAAATCTAATCTTTCTTGGATAAAAATACAACTGTTTGGTTTAAAATTCAACAATTTTGTTAAAAAGTCATCCTTTTTGGGTAAAATTGCGTCTTTTTGGATTGAAAATTCAATTTTTTTTTAGAAACTTATTTCTTGGTTAAAATTTCTTATTTTGATCGTGAAAAGTCAACTAAAATCTTTTTTAACAGAAAATTCAACTATTTTTTTTAATTTATCTTTTTGATTTATAAATTCATCCGCTTTGGTAGTAATTTCTTTTTTTTTATATAGAAATGCAACTTTTTAGTTAAAAATTGATCTTCTTTGCTAAAAGTTAAACTACATTGTTAAAAATTTATTTTTTTGATTGAAGGCTTATGTCTTTGGTTAAAAATTGAACTCTTTAGTGGAAAAGTCCTTTTTTTCGGTTTAAAATTAATTTTTTATCTGAAAATGTAATTTTTCCATGTTTTCAAGATTGATCTTTTTTAGTTGAAAATTCTCCTTTTTTGGTAGAAAAAAATAATTTTCTTGGTTTAAAATTACATATTTGTTGGGTAAAAATGCATCAGTTTCTTGGAAAAATAATTTTTTGCTGAAGTCCTATTTTTTGTTTGTAAATTCAATTTTTGTAGAGAAAATTCGTCTTTTGGCTTGAAGGTTCAACAATTTAGGTAAAATTTTCTTTCTTCAGTGAAAAATCTGTATTTCTTGAAAATTCAAGTATTTTGTTAAAAAGCCATCTTTTATAGTAGAAAAGACATTTTTTTGTTTAAAATAAATTAATAAATTTGAAAATTTTAAATTTGTTTTTGAAATACTGTTTTATTCTGTTTATAAAAGATTCTTAAAAGTATTTCAAGATTAAAATGCTGGTATTTGAATATTAATGATCAAGGAAAATGAAAAATTAGACAAGGAAAAATAAGGGGATTCCCAGCGTACTATACATCCTACGACGTAAATTATTTCAAGTTACAATTTTTTTAATTGATACGATTTATAAAATATCAAGATTATCTATTAAAATCTAGTTTTTATGCCAAAAAAAGACTCACCTTACGATTTCCTAAAAAGATCAGTTTTTTTTCACACGTGATAAAACAAAGGAATTCTGATTTCAAGGTTACAAAAGTGCTTGCGTGTTTATTTTTACACAGTACACTTATCTAAATATGGGGCATGAAATTAAAACACAGATTCCATGAAAACAAATATTTTACGATTTTAGAACCATAAAAATACAATATTTTTTTAGATATAGGGCTTTAAATAATCTAATCAATGAGAATTATTGGCTGAGGTTTACACTCCGAAAGTGCTACAGACGCCATGACAGCTGTACGGTTTACAATGGTCACCAACATGAGGATAAATAAATAAATCTCATGCAGATATTTACAGTTTTCATTAATCTTATCGTATTATTTGTTTTCTTTTTAAATAATTGAACATATTTTGGATCAAATTTTTTAATTTTTATCACAATATTAAAGATATTAGGATTTAAAATTCGATTTTTAGGGACCTGATCTGTTGGCAGCAGTGACAATAAAATTATTATTTCAGAGTGGGTGGGGGTAATCCAACATGTCTGCATGCTGAGGGTCAATAATAATACTAATTACATGGGACAAAACTTTATTTTTTTATTAACTTGAAAAAAAAGGATTTTTCACGACAATCAAAATGAATAGACTTTCTTACAAGAAGAATTATTTTCTACCAAAAAAGATGACTTTTCAACCACAAAGTTCAATTTTCAACTGAAAAGGGAAAAATTTCAAGTAACGAAAAAACGAATTTTCAACAACATTTTGTTAAATTTTCATCTATAGAAATGAATTTTCAACTAAAAAAATGAATTTTCAACCAAAAATAAAAAGTTGAATTTTAAACAAAATAATTTGATTTTCAACGAAAGAAATGAATTTTCAACGAAAAAGATAAATTTTCAACCAAAAATGGAACAGTTAAATTTTCAGTTGAAAAAAAATTAATTTTTAGCCACACAAAATCGAATTTTCAACAAAATATGTGAATATTGAACCGCATAGTTGGATTTTCAACGAAAGACGATAAATTTTTAACCAAAAATCGAATAGTTGAATTTTCAAGATACAAATAATTTTCAAAGAAAAAAAAAACAATTTTCAATAAAATAGTTCAATTTTCAACGAAAGAAATAAATTTTCAACTAAAAAGATAAATTTTTAACCAAAAATGAAACAGTTGATCATTTTTTAATTAAATTTGAAGTCATTGATTAATAAATTATTTATTATAATATAGATAAATTATATTTATACAATTTTTAGCGATAAAATTTTTTTTTTTTTAGTTTTTCAAAATATTTAAAAAATCATAAAAATTTGGTTGTAAAGCCAAAATTTTTTAAGGAATTAATTTTCAGTTCAAAAAAAATTATTTTTCAACCAGATAAAAACGAATTTACAAACAAAAGGAATAAAATTCTTCAAAAAAGACAAATTTTCAACAAAATATCTAAATATTAAACCACATAGTTGAATTTTCAACTAAAAAAGACCAATTTTTAACCAAAAATGGAATAGTTAAATTTCCAGGATACAAAATAATTTTAAAAAAAAGTTTCAACAAAATAGTTCAATTTTCAACGAAAGAAACGAATTTTTAACTAAAATGATGAATCTTCAACCAAAAATATGAATTTTTAACCAAATAGTTAGTTGAATTTTCAACCCAAAAGATTAATTTTCTACCAAAAAAGACTCATTTTCAACAAAGTTTATGAATTGTCATCTAAAAAAAATCAATTTTCAACCAAGATTAGAATAGTTCAAATGTCAGAAAAATAAATGTTCAACCAAAAAAAAAGCGAATTTAAAAAAAAAAAATTTCTTTTTCATAACAAAAAAATTATTTTTGAACAAAATAATTCAATTTTAAACTAAAAATGCTACATTTACAAACCAAAAATATAATATTTCAATTTGCAGTTAGAAAAGTAAATTTAAGGAACACAAATCTTCAGCAAAATTAGTTAATTTTCAACTAAAAATATAAATTTTCAAGCGAAAATGGAATAGTTATATCTTCATTTAAAAAAATTAATTTTCAGCAAAAAAGAAACGAATTTTCAACCAAACAAATTATTTTTTAATCACTATGATGAATTTTCAACCAAAAATATGAAATTTTGTTCAAATAGTGGATTTTTCATTCCAAAAGGTGAATTTTCTATCAAGAAAAAAAAACTAATTTTCAACTAAACAGTTTTTTTTCGTATGAAAGAAGTTAATTTTTAACGAAAAATATTACATTTTTATCAAAAAAAGTAAATTTTCCACAAAAAATTTAATAGTTAAAGTGAATTTTCAACTAAAATGATGAATCTTCAACTAAAAAAAATATATAATTTTCAACCAAATACATGCATTTCAAACTAAAAACATAAAATTTCTACCAAAAATAAAGAAGGATAATTTTCAGTCAGTAAAATAACTTTCCAAACAAAAAACAAAGGAATTTTCAACCAAAGAAATTAATTTTTAATCAAAAAGATGTAATTTCAACTAATGAGAGTACTCTTTTACAGAAAAAAAGACGGATTTTCAACAAATAGTTAAATTTTCACCGAAAACAGATAAATTTTAAACTAAAAATAGAATAGTTAAATTTTCAGTAAAAAAAAATTAATTTTCAATAAAATTTAAGTAAATTTTCAACGCTATAGTATAATATTCGACTAAGAGTATTACATTTCTATCAGAAAAGATCATTTTTCGACAAAAAATGGAAGTTATATTTCCAGTTTAAAAAATTAATTCTAAATAAGAAAAATCTCATTTTCAACCACAAAATTTTCAACCACAAAATTTGAGTTTTCAACAAAATACAGGAATTTTAAACCAGATATTTGAATTTTCAAATTAAGAAGATAAGTTTTGAACCAAAAATGTGCGAGTTAAATTTTCAGTTCAAACAATTAATTCTAATCTAGAAAACATTATTGTCAACAAAACAATTAAATTTTGAACAAAAGAAGGAGGTTTCAACTAAAATGAAACATCAACCATATAAATTAATTCTTTACAAAGTAGTTCCACTTCCAGCTAAGTAGTTGAATTTTCTACCAAAAAAGATGAATTCTCAACAAAAAACGTGATATTTTATATTTTAACCAAAACGGATTTTAATTGTATACCAAAAATAGTTGAATTCAATAAAAAAGATGAATTTTCAACAAATTAGTTTGAATCCCCACCAAAAAAGATTAATTTTCAACCAAATGTTTGCGATTTTCAACCATAATAATAAATTAATTTCAACTTTAATTTAAAGAAAATTCCCTAACTCTGTCAGGTCTTCCCTGACATTCCCTGACTTTCTGGAATTACCTGACCTGTAGCAACTCTGTAATTTAAAAAAGGTATACGTCTATTTCGCTGCAGGATATTATTGTAAAAATGTATGTATTAATTATGATGTATATTTTTTGAAACAATAAATGCTTTAAATTCTCTTTAATGCCCTATAAATGCTCTGTTCGAGCTTATTAATAATTCTTAAGAATTTCTTATTTCTTGATTTAAAATTTCTTCAGGATTCCGTATTTCTTGATTCAATAATTCTTTAGGATTTCTTATTTCTTGATTTAAAATT
>CAKNYM010020767.1:0-15479 GCA_932195095.1 Andricus curvator | reverse complement strand
GGACATGTTCCTGGACATGAAACCTGCACACGAAACCTGCACACGAAACCTGCAAACGAAACCTGCACACCAAATCTGCAAACGAAACCTGCACACGAAACCTGCACACGATCCTGCACAGGTAATCTTGACGGTTCCTGTGCAGGAATTTGGCGAAGGAAACTGTACATGATCCTGCATTGGAACCTGCACCGACAAAGGAACCTTTAAATGATCGAGCATAGGTTATCGTACAGGTTCTTTTGCGAAGTAAATTGAGGCGCGGGTTCCTGTACAGAAACGCTATAGCGAACCCTCGCGGATTAGTTCCTAAGCAGGTTCACGTCTAAAATCCCTCTGTGAAGGAACCTATACAGGATCATTCAAAGGTTAGCTTGCATACAGGTTCCTTTCAGGATCATGTACAGCTTGCTTGGCCAAATTCCTGTACAGGAACCGTCAAGATTACTTGTGCAGGTTTCGTGTGCAGGTTTCATGTGCAGGTTTCGTGTGCATGTTTCGTGTGCAGGTTTCGTGTGCAGGTTTCGTGTGAAGGTTTCGTGTGCAGGTTTCGCATCCATGCCAAGCTACTAGCGAAACCTCGCGGATGCGCTCCTATGCAGGTTCACGTATAGGATCCGGAACAAGTTCCTGTACATGAACCCGCATCTCAAATCACTCTGTGCAGGAATCTGTACAGGATCATTGAAAGGTTAGCTTGCATACAGGTTCCTTTGCAGAATCATGTACAATTTCCTTCGCCAAATTCCTGTACAGGAACCGTTCAGATTACATGTGCAGGTTTCGTGTGCAGGTTTCGTGTGCAGGTATCGTGTGCAGGTTTCGTGTGCAGGTATCGTGTGCAGGTTTCATGTCCAGAAACATGTCCAGGATCCTCCGATGTTCCTATACGGGAATTTTCAGCTGGGTCCCGCTCTTCGGGCCTCTTGTTAATTGATCAGCCACTGACGCGGGCGAGACAGTACAGGGGCAGTGGTGGGAGGTGAAGGGGCTTCGCCACTTGGAATATCCGAGCGGGAGAGACTTGGAATAAGTGAGCCTTGGAATAAATGAACGAGGGTAATTATTTCCTTTTTTAGCCTCATAATCGTGACGGTCTCATTAATCGTGAAACTTGGTAATAATTTGAATATATTATTTAAAAAATATGTTAAAAATAACATTTAATGGTCAAACCCACTTATTTTCAGCATTTTACAATAGCAAATAGAAATTACATTCATTAAAATCAAATGAAAAGCAAGAAAATTTGGTATCACGATTACTGGGACATTTAACTTACTTGTAAATTTTTTTTTACAGTTTTCGGGCAGTTCTTAGCATAATGGCCCGGCTCTTTGCAATAATTGCACTTTAGTCCTGGACACTTTCCCAGATCGTGTCTTCCCTTACATCTCCAACAAGGTTTATTAAAAGACTCTGCTTTTTTGTATATTTTTCCAGATTCACTTGGAATTTTTTTTGCGGCAAAATCCTCTTTTTTTGTCGCTTTTTCAAATGCCTTACACATATGTTTCACATTATCGAGATTCAGTTCCTGTTCGAATATCAGTTTAAGAAGAGCCTCATCTTCTATGGTTTGAATTACCATATCACGTATATTTTTTTCTTTTTCTTTGCCAAAATTGCAAAACTTTGCCTTTTCCTAAATAATTAAAAAAAGGTAAAGTACAAGATTTTCATAAAAAGAAAAAATCAAAAGTTAAATTTATAACTTACTTTTAATTCAGTAATGAAATCCTCAGTGGACTGATTATTCTTTTTGGATCTAGCGAATTTAAAAAACTCGTGTCTTTCGTACATTTCGATTTTCTGTTTTCCAGCATCTGGTTCCATCTTTATAAAAAATATGAAACCAATTTTTTTTTTAAACTTGAATTGTCAAAAAAGATGAATTTTCAACAAAATAGATGAATTTTCAACCAAATAGTTGAATTTGTAACGAAAGAGATGATTTTTCAACTGAAATGATGAATCTTCAAAAGAAAAATTAATTTTTGACAAATAATTACAACTTTTAACCAAGTTGTAAAATTTTCAATTAAAAAGGATGAATTCTCAACAAAAAATGTAATATTTGATATTTCACCCATAAAAATGTTTAATTTCAACAAGAAATAGGAAAGTTGAATTTTCAGTTAAAAAAATTAATTTTTAACTAAAAAATATCAGATTTTAACAAAAAATGGAAAAGTTAAATTTTCAATTGAAAAAATTAAATTTCAACCAAAAAATAATGAATATTTAACAAAATAGATAAATGTTTAAGCATTGAAATGAGTTTTTAACTAAAATGATGAATCTTTATAACAAAAAAAAAAAATAAAACGAATTTTTAACAAAATAGTTCAACTTTCAACCAAGTAGTCGAATTTTGAAACAATAACATAAATTCTTAACCAAAAATATAACATTTATATTTTTTGAAAAAAAATTTCATTTTAAATCAAATACCGTTGATATTTTATCGAAAAAAGATTTTCATTTTAAATAAAAAACAATTAAATCTAAACGAAAAGGATGAATGTTAAACAAAGCAATTGAATTTTTAAGTAAAAAAATATCACTTTTCAAAAAAAAAATGGAATAGTTCAATTTACAATTAATAAAATCAATTTTCTACCGAAAGAAAACGAATTTTAAATTAAATGGTTCAATTTTTACCAAAAATATGAATTTTAAACTAAAATAATGAATCTTCAACCAAAAAAATTAATTTAAAATAAAGTGGTTGAACTGTCAACCACCTAGTTAAATTTTGAACCAAAAAAATTAATTCTCAACAAAAAATATCATATTTATATTTAAACAAAAAAAATTTATGTTAAATAAAATATCGTTGATATTTTATCCAAAAAAAGATTTTCATTTTAAATAAAAAACAATCAAGAAAAAAGGATGAATTTTAAATAAATCCATTGAACTTTTAAGTAAAAAAATATAACTCTTCAACAAAAGATAGAATAGTTCAATTTGTAATTAATAAAATTAATTTTCAAACGAATTTTAAACTAAATGGTTCCATTTTTACCAAAAAAATTAATTTTTAATAAAGTGGTTGAAATTTCAACCAAGGAGTTAAATTTTTAATAAAAAAAACTAATTCTCAACAAAAAATATCATATTTATATTTCAAAAAATATATTTTTTTATTTTAAATCAAATATCGTTGATTATTTATATAAAAAAAAAAGATTTTCATTTTAAATAACAAACAATGAAATCTAAACAAAAAGGATGAATTTTAAACAATGCAGTTAAATTTTTAAGTAAAAAAATATCAATTTTCAACAAAAAATGGAATATTTCAATTTTTAATTAATAAAATCAATTTTCTACCGAAAGAAAACGAATTTTAAACTAAATGGTTCAATTTTTACCAAAAATATTAATTTTAAACTAAAATAATAAATCTTCAACCAAAAAAAAATTAATTTTCAATAATGTGGTTGAACTTTCAACCAAGTAGTTAAATTTTGAACAAAAAAAATTAATTCTCGACAAAAAATGTCATATTTATATTTAAAAAAAAATGTTATGTTAAATCAAATACCGCTGATATTTTATCCAAAAACCATTTTCATTTTAAATAAAAAATAATCAAGAAAAAAGGATGAATTTTAAACAACTCAATTGAATTTTTAAGTAAAAAAAATATCACTTTTCAACAAAAAATGGAATAATTCAATTTTTAATTATTAAAATTAATTTTCAACCGAAAGAAAACAAATTTTAAACCAAGTGGTTCAATTTTTACCAAAAATATGAATTTTGAACTAAAATAATGAATCTTCAACAAAAAAAAAATAATTTTTAATAATGTGGTTGAACTTTCAACCAAGTAGTTAAATTTTGAACAAAAAAAAATGAATTCTCAAAAAAAAAAATGTCATATTTATATTTAAAAAAAAAATTATTTTAAATCAAATACCGTTGATATTTTATCCAAAAAAAGATTTTGATTTTAAATAAAAAAACAATTAAATCTTAACCAAAAGGACTAATTTTAAACAAAGCAGTTGAATTTTTAATTAAAAAATATCACTTTTCAACAAAAAATGGAATAGTTCAATTTTTAATTATTAAAATTAATTTTCAACCGAAAGAAAACAAATTTTAAACCAAATGGTTCAATTTTTACCAAAAATATGAATTTTAAACTAAAATAATGAATCTGCAACAAAAAAAATTAATTTTTAATAAAGTGGTTGAAATTTCAACCAAGTAGTTAAATTTTGAATAAAAAAAACTAATTCTCAACAAAAAATATCATATTTATATTTCAAAACATATATTTTTTTATTTTAAATCAAATATCGTTGATTATTTATCAAAAAAAAAAGATTTTCATTTAAAATAAAAAACAATTAAATCTAAACAAAAAGGATGACTTTTAAACAAAGCAGTTGAATCTTTAAGTAAAAAATATCACTTTTCAACAAAAAATGGAATATTTCAATTTTTAATTAATAAAATTAATTTTCTACCGAAAGAAAACAAATTTTAAACCAAATGGTTCAATTTTTACCAAAAATATGAATTTTAAACTAAAATAATGAATCTGCAACAAAAAAAAATTAATTTTTAATAATGTGGTTGAACTTTCAACCAAGTAGTTAAATTTTGAACAAAAAAAATTAATTCTCAACAAAAAATGTCATATTTATATTTAAAAAAAAAATTTTATGTTAAATCAAATACCGTTGATATTTTTTCCAAAAACGATTTTCAAATATATATATCTCTCATAAATCATGGGATAATTTGAATTGATTATTTATTTTGAAAAATTAATTTGAAGATAATGTTAAGAAAATTTTTAATTTCAAAAGATTTCTAAAATTATCAAAACAGATTCTGGAAGATTTTAAGGCAATTTTTGTAATCTTTCAGAATTTAAAGAAATTTTTTGAAAAAATTCGAATAATTTTAAAAGATATTCAGAAGGTTTAAATATTTCGGAAATAGTTGAAAAAATAATTAAAAATTTGCAAATATTTCAAAAAATTTTAAACAAAATATAAATTTTCAAGATTTTGAAAAAAATGTCAAAGCTTTTTCAGAAGTTCAAAAGGCTTCAAGAAAATAAAAAAACTTTTTTAAAATTCTTGGGAAAATTTAAACTGACTTTATATTTTGAAAATAAATTTTGAGAGAAAATTGACAAAGATTTCAAAATATTTTAAATTATTTTCTGAAATTTCGAAAAAGAATGGGAAAGATTTTCAAGCAAAATCTTTCCATCAGCAAGATTGTAAAATTTTATGAAAAATTTGAAGAAAAAAAATTTCAAAATGTTTCACGATAATAAAAAATATTTCTCATAATTCGTGGGATAATTTAAATTGATTTTCTATTTGAAAAAAGTAATTTCAAGATGATATTTTTAAAAAATCTTAACATTTCAAAAGATTTCTAAAATTGTCAAAATAGAATCTGGAAGATTTGAAGGCAAGTTTTTTAATTTTTCAGAATTTCAAGAAAAATTTTGGAAGAATTCAAAAGATTTTAAGAGATATTTAGAAGGTTTAAAAGTTTTGAAAATGCTAAAAAATTATTTTGAGATGGAACAGATTTCCAAAATTTTTTAACAAAATGTAAATTTTTAAGATTTCGAAAAAAATGTCAAAGCTTTTTAAGAAGTTTGAAAGGCTTCAAAATAATAAAAAAACTTTTTTTAAATTCTTGGGAAAATTTAAACTGAATTTTTATTTTGAAAATAAATTTTAAGAGAAAATTGACAAAGATTTTAAAATTCTTTGAATTGTTTTCGAAAATTGCAAAAAATCTTTTCATTAGCAAGATTAAAAAACTTCAAAGGGTTTCACGATAATACAAAAGATTTCTCATAATTCATGGGATAATTTAAACTGATTTTTTATTTTGAACAATTAATTATAAGATAATATTCAAACAAAATTTTAACATTTCAAAAGATTTCAAAAATTGCCAAAACAGAATCTGGAAGATTTGAAGGCAAGTTTTAAAATTTTTCAGAATTTCAAGAAAAATGTTGGAAGAATTTAAAGAATTTTAAAAGACTTTAAATTTTAAAAGAAGGTTTAAACGTTTTGAAAATGGTTGAAAAATAATTTTCAATTTTGAAAGCCTCCCAAACATTTTAAACAAAATATAAATGGAAGATTTCCAAAAAAATTTGAATCTTTTCAAGAAGTTTGAGAGGTTTCAAGAAAATAAAAAAATTTCTTGAGATTCTAGGAAAAGATTTGTATTACGTTTTATTTTGAAAAATTGAGTTTAAAAGAAAATTTGACAAAGTTTCAAAATATTTCTACACATTTCGAAAATATCTTGAAGATTTAAGGGCAATTTTTTTAATTTTGACAGATTTTTCAAAATTTTGGTAATATTTCGAGTCAATTTAAAAGATATTTATCTTCCAAACTTCTAAAAGTCCTAAATATCTTTCAAACTGACTCAAATTTTTCCTAAAATTTTTCAAAATCCTGAAAAATAAAAAACTATACTTTTTCGATATATCTGGAAGCTTTAGAAATTTTTTGAATTTTTTCAAGAATCTTAGGAAATATATATATTTATTTAACTTTAAAAACAAATGAAGAAATAATTTATCCCCCAAAAATAATAATTTGGGTGATTTTTTTTTCTCTCATGACTGAAAAATCTATTTTAAGATTCACTTCTTTTCACTAAAAATTCATTATTTTAGTAAAAAATTAATATCTTTAGTAGACAATGTCACTATCCTATCTTTGAAAGTTGGTATTCGTCGTTTAGTTACCGTTACCGTTACTTAGTTAATCATAAGGCGATCTCATCGACGACGGGCGATCTGTGTTTATTTGAACTCGAGATGTTTGTTTTCATAAGAAGCTTAGTGGAAGTACATGCATTTATACTTCGGTATATATATGATTCCTTTCATGCATTTTTTAAAAATAAGGCTTTTAATTAACATTTTAAATATTTTATTCGTATTTTGAAAGATTCATTTTCGATTTAACGGTTTAGTCACAGTTCATTTATATTTCAAAATGTTTGAAACTTTCGAAATTTGGAGTACCATTTATTTTTTAATTGTGTTTGGATTTTTTATAATAAATTTTGTTAATTTTTTAATTTAAAAACCAACTTCACATTTTTGTTTAACTTTTCAGAAGGACTTTGGCCTTTTTTCAATGAATAGGATAAATTAGTTTAGGGTATCAAGAAAGAATGTATTTCCAATAATTCGTTTCTACGATAGCTTGCAAATATATAATAATTATTAATTGAACCGCTGGCGATCAAAAGGGGATACGCCCGAAACGCCGTCGTTTTAGTTGGCCCCTTGGTCATATTTTTTTTCAGGTCAAATTTTAATTTTTTAATAACATATTCCAATAGGAAATTTTATTGCGCGTATTTTTAGTCCCATAAATAAATGTGATAACTTTATTAGTTTTCGAAATAATCAAGAAAATGTTACTTTTTTCTGCAATCGCAAAATACGAATTTTTTGTGTTCAACTCGCCACAAGTTCTACAATAATAGGAATTTTGTAATAAAAATTTCAGAAAATATGCGCCATCATATAACGAAACTAACGTTATTTATAGAATTTCAATTAATTGTCACTAAAAATTTATAACGATTTTTATTATTCTCATTGCGTAAATTAGATATTGAAAGTTTCAAACGCTTCGGGAGTCGAACGAATTTTCAGAAAATTAAAATTAACGGTCACCTAAACATTTGTTAGGATTTAAGGAAGTTTTTTGGAAAATATCAGGCAATTATGTTTTATAGTTTGAAAGTCACAATTGATTTAAGATCTCTGCGCTGTCCCGTACGCGTGCTAGCTCGTCCTGCAATATCAACATCTGTATAACAGCGGACGATTGGAAGGTCAAGCCGGACACCAAAACAAAAAACCATATGTTTATTTTGATTTTTTCCTAAGGAACATAATGCACAGAAGCATTATTGTAGAATAGTGTTAGCATATAATATTCTGTTTAGGATAGTTTAAGTTTACTTAAAATAAAAAGAACCTAAATATGGGTCGAGGCAGAAAAAGAAATAGGTGTGAAGAAAAATTGGTTGAAGAATAAGAAAAAATGTTCCCGAAATAAGTTACTACTTAAAAGTATTAGAGAAAATTAAAAATTAACTTTTCTGATAATTTTAATATCCTATTATTATTTTTTATTTGATTTGTTAATAGTTTTTTCTAAAAAATCTTGTATTTTAAAATTAGTTCAAATAGTCTAATATAATCTTTTACATTGAATTCTACTATTGAAAATGTAAAAAGTTTTAAATATCAAATTATTACGAAATTAATGGAGGGCATTCAATGAATAGACGTTTCTTTTAATCAAAAAGTTTACAAAACTTATGTTATATTGTAGGGAAAGGAATATATTACTAAGTCTAAAACTATAAAGGACGGTGTAAAAGAAAAAGAAATCCCAGAGAGAATTTTCAAAAAAATGTTTAAAAAAGTTTCAAGGGCAAAATCCGCAAAACAAAAAAGTTTTAAATTAGTAAAGCTTTTGATTTACATTTTTCCCCCGACGGAAAAGTAGACGTTTATGATAATTATAAATTGGAGAAGGCAACTACTTTTTCCTTTATTACTAATCTTAAACTAAAAGATCTTCTAAAAAGTTGTCCACCTCGAATTGGTCTAAAAGCGGCTAAAATAACAGATTTGAAAAGTCTCTTTAATTATTTAAGTGCCCCTGGAAAAGAATTCTTTGAAAATTATTTTTCGCAATTTACTCAAAATAATTCTTCCGAAGACAACACTGAATAGAGTGACGAAAATGATTAAATTAGTTATAAAGAAATCGTACAAGTTATTATATAACCATTATATAAGTTTTAATTTTTATAATTTGTTATTAAAAAATAATAAACAAATTTAAATGATAATGTCTTCATTATTATTTTGGTGGCCGGCTTGACCTCCCAATCGCCCGCTGTTATACAGACGTTGATATTGCAGGACGAGCTAGCACGCGTACGGGACGGCGCTGAGATCTTAAATCAATTGTGGCTTTAAAACTATAAAACATAATGGCCTGATATTTTCCTAAAAACTTCCTTGAATCCTAACAAAAGTTCAGGTGACCGTTAATTTTAATTTTCTGAAAATTCGTTCGACTCCCGAAGCGTTTGAATCTTTCAATATCTAATTTAAGCCATGAGAAGAATAAAAATCGTTGTAAATTTTTAGTGACAATTTATTGGAATTCTATAAATACCGTTAGTTTTGTTATATGATGGTGCATATTTTCTGAAATTTTTATTACAAAATTCCTATTATTGTAGAACTTATGGCGAGTTGAACACAAAAAATTCGTATTTTGCGATTGCAGAAAAAAGTAACATTTTCTTGATTATTTCGAAAACTAATAAAGTTATCACATTTATTTATAGGACTAAAAATATGCGCAATAAAATTTCCTATTGGGATATGTTATTAAAAAGTTAAAATTTGACCTGAAAAAAATATGACCCAGGGGCCAACTAAAACGACGGCGTTTCGAGCGTATCCCCTTTTGATCGCCAGCGGTTCAATTATTTTAACAATTTTCATAAACATATTTAGAGTTTGGCTATTTTTCAAGGAATAGGTACAGTTTGTTTACAAAGTCAACTACGAATGTCTTTCTGATGAAACTTTTCTATGTTGCTTCGTAAATTTACAATAATTATTAATAATTGAAACGATTTGCATAATCAAAGAGTTTGGCTATTTTTCAACGAATAGGCTAAATTTCTTTTACAGAATTCACTAAGAATATCCTTCCGATGACTCTTTTCTATGAAGCTTTGCAAATCCATCGAATAAGCCCAATTTGTTTACGGAATCACCAATAATGTATTGCCAATAACTCTTTTCTACGATACTTTGCACAGTTACAATAATTATTAATTATTTAAACAGTCTTCATAAACATATTCAGAGTTTGGGTATTTTTCAAGGAATAGGCACAATTTGTTAACGGAGTCAACTAAGAATATCTTTCCGATTACTCTTTTCTATGTTGCTTTATAAATTTACAAGAATTATTAATTATTTAAACAATTTTGATTAAAAAATTAAGGGTTTGGCTATTTCTCAACGAATAGGCTCAATTTTTTTACAGAATTAAGTAAGAATATCTTTCAGATTACTTTTTTCTATAACGATTTGCAAATTTTCAAGAATAATTAATTATTTAAAGAATTTTCATAAACAAATTAAGCGCCCGGTCATTTTTCAACGAATAGGAACAATTAGTTTAGGGAATCAAGAAAGAATGTATTCCCAATAAATATTTTCTACGATACTTTGCAAGTATAAAATAATTATTAATTATTTTCACAATTTTTCTAAAAATATTCAGAGTTTGTCTATTTTTCAAGGAATAGGCAGAATTTGTTTACGGAGTCAACTAGGAATGTCTTTTCGCTGACTATTTTATATGCTGCTTTGTAAATTTACAAGAATTATTATTTGTAATATCATTATTTTTAACGAATTGGCTCAATTGGTTTACAGAACCAAAAAGAATGTATTAAAAATAAGTCTTTCCTATGTTACTTTGCAAATTTACAATAATAGTTAATTATTTTAACAATTTTCATACACATATTCAGAGTTTGGCTGTTTTTCAACAAATAGGCTCACTTTGTTTACGAATTCAACTAAGAATATCTTTTCGATGACTGTTATCTATGTTACTTTCTAAACTTACAATAATGTTCAATTATTTAAACAATTTTAATTTAAAAACTGAGAGTTTGGCTATTTTTTAACGAATAGGCTCCATTTTTTATAGAATTAAGTAAGAATATCTTTGCAGTGACTTTTTGCTATAATGCTCTGCAAATTTCAAAGAATGAATAATTATTTAAACAATTTTGATAAACAAATCAAGAGTTTGGCTATTTTTTAAAGAATAGGCTCAATTTGTTTACGGACTCAATAAAGAATGTTTTTCAAATACCTCTTTCCTATGATACTTTGAAAATTTACAATAATTATTAATTATTTAAACAATTTTAATGAACACATTCAGACCAATTTGTTTGCGGAGTCAACTAAGATTATCTTTCCGGTGACTCTTTACTATTTTTTGTAAATTTACAAGAATTATTAATTATTTAAACAATTTCGATTACAAAATTTAGAGTCTGGCTATTTTTCAAACGAATAGGCTCAATTTTTTACAGAATTATTTATTCTGCATCGTAAGATGGTATCCATGCGAAGCCGTGTAAAAATCAAAATTATTTAAGTAAAAATTAATTTCATGGTATTTTATTGAAATTCATTTCCAAATAAAATAAATACATGTAAATAAATAGGTCGCGCGCGGAGCGCGCGTATGAGGCTCTAGTTTTGTTGAAAATTGGTCCTTTTTGGTAGAAAATTCATCTATTTCATTAAAAATTCATATTTTTTTTTTTTAAATTGAACTGTTTTGTAGAAAATTTGTTTCTTTTTTAAAAAGCAAAATGTTTAAAATCCAGCTGGTGAAAATTAATTTTTTTTCTTGGGGATTAAGCTATTTTGTTAAAAAATTGTCTTTTTTCATAATTTTGTATTCAAAATAAAAATCTGTTTTGGTTGAAATATCATTTATGTTATCTAAATAATATATTCAATAATTTAATAATAATAATCAATGGAACGAAGGTCTTGAACACTTTGAAACACAAAATTTAATTTTTTCCGTTTATGAAATATAAAATAAAATCCAACTGTCCGTTAATTGCAAAAGCTTTTTAAGAATTTTAAAAGGTTTCAAGATAATAAAAAAAATGTTTTGAAATTTCTGAGAAAATGTAAACTGTTTATTTATTTTCAAAATAAATTTTTAGAGAAAATTGACAAAGATTTTAACAGATTTTAAATTATTTTCTGAAATTTCAAAAAAGAATGGGAAAGACTTCAAAGCAAAATATTTCAATAAAATTGTACTAGTTGATATTTCAACGAATCGATTTTTTATAATTTAATCGGTAATCTTTATTGATAAACAGATAATATATATTTTTTTGTAAAATGTTGAAAAACTTACTTTAATATAATTATCACACCGTGTCTAAAAAAAACAGAAATTCAGCTTTTTCTTGGAACTTAATTATCATTCGACGATTTTTTTTAATAAAAGATATATTTTAACCCGCCAAAAATAAAATTCCTTTTTCAAAGTATCACAAAAATAAAAAATGGAAATCTAATCACAAACACCGGATGCCAGTCGACCAGTCGCACTTCGAACTAAAAACGCCATGACTCTTTCCTGCATAAGACATTGGAATTTAATCCAACATTATTAATTACTCAATTATATGCAAATTATTATTTTTACCTTCTGAGTTTATGATTAAAAACAATAATAAATTAAATATAGTGAAAAAAATTGGGAAGAAGATTTTTTAATTTATTTTTTAAAACAAGTCGCAATTCCTTTGCGCAGTAACAAGTGCGCGAAACTGCTCGGCATTTCTGATAAGAGTGTTTTACAATTTACATTCCAAAGAGGTATCAAGTTACAAACTCCTTCGAGACTCGGAAAAAAAAAAAAAAAAAAAAAAACGGGACTCGGAACATCATTTGGATTTAACGAACTAATTGGGTGATTTTTTTTGTATTCCATCCATTTTTGACATGATTTATAAATATTTTTTATCAGTGGAACAAAATTTATTAATTAAAAATTTCATTATTACATTTTCAGTTGAAATAATTAATTTTCAACCGAGAAAACGAGAATTTTAACAAAATAGTTGAATTTTCAACCGGACTGATGAATCTTTGATAAGAAAAAAAAAATTCCAAAATGTTGAGTTATTAAGTCATAAAGTCGAATTTAAAAAAAAAGTTGAACCAACAACCCAAAAATATGCGCGAGAATTTTTTTTCGTTTAAAATTTAACTACTTGGTTAAAAGTTCCAACCACTTTATTAAAAATTAATTTTTTTGGTTGAAGATTCATTATTTTAGTTCAAAGTTCATATTTTTGGTGAAAATGCAACCATTTAGTTTAAAATTCGTTTTCTTTCGGTAGAAATTTAATTTTATTAATTAAAAATTGAAATATTCCATTTTTTGTTGAAAAGTGATATTTTCTTTTTACTTAAAAATTAAATTGATTTGTTTTAAAATCCATCCTTTTTCTTCATTGTTTTTTATTTAAAGCGAAAATCTTTTTTTGGTTAAAATATCAACGGTATTTCATTTAAAATAACAAAATTTATTTTTTGAAATACAAATATGACATTTTTTGTTGAGAATTCATTTTTTTGGTTCAAAATTAAAACTACTTGGTTGAAAATTCAACCACTTTATTAAAAATATATTTTTTTGTTTGAAGATTCATTATTTTAGTTTAAAATTCATATTTTTCGTAAAAATTGAACCATTTGGTTTAAAATTAGTTTTCTTTCGGTTGAAAATTAATTTTATTAATTAAAAATTAAACTATTCCATTTTTTCTTAAAAAATGCTATTTTTTACCCAAAAATGCAATTGCTTTGTTTAAAATTTATCCTTTTTGTTTAGATTTCATTGTTTTTTATTTAAAATGAAAGTCTTTTTTTGGATTAAATATGAACGGTATTTGATTTAAAATAAAAATAGATATTTTTTGAAATATAAATATAACATTTTTGGTTAAGAATTCATTGTTTTTTGTTCAAAATTCATCTACTTGATTGAAAGTACAATCACTTTATCAAAAATTAATTTTTTTGGTTGAAGATTAATTATTTTAGTTCAAAATTCATATTTTTGGTAAAAATTGAACCATTTGGTTTAAAATTTGTTTTCTTTCAGTTGAAAATTAATTATATTCATTAAAAATTCAATTTCTTTTTTAAAAATTTATCCTTTTTGTTTAGATTTCATTGTTTTTTATTTAAAATGAAAATCTTTTTTTTTTATCAAATCTCAACGGTATTTGATTTAAAATAAAAATATATATTTTTGAAATATAAATATGACATTTTTTGTTGAGAATTGATTTTTTTTGTTCAAAATTTAACTACTTGGTTGAAAGTTCAACCACTTTATTAAAAATTCATTTTTTTGGTTGAAGATTAATTATTCTAGTTTAAAATTCATTTTATTTCAGTTGAAAATGAATTATATTCATTAAAAATTCAATTTCTTTTTCAAAAATTCATTCTTTTTGTTTAGATTTCATTATTTTTTATTTAAAATGAAAGTCTTTTTTTGGATAAAATGTCAACGGTATTTGATTTGAAATAAAAATATATATTTTTAAAAATATAAATATGACATTTTTGATTGAGAATTCTTTTTTTTTGTTCAAAATTTAACTACTTGGTTGAAAGTGCAACAACTTTATTAAAAATTAATTTTTTGGTTGCAGATTGATTCTTTTAAATTAAAATTCATATTTGTGGTGGAAATTGAACCATTCGCCTTAAAATTCGTTTTCTTTTGGTTGAAAATTAATTTTATTAATGAAAAATTGAACTATTCCATTTTTTGTTGAAAAGTTATTTTTTTTACTTGAAAATTCAATTGCTTTGTTTAAGATCCATCCTTTTTGTTTAGATTTCATTGTTTTTCATTTAAAATGAAAATCTTTTTTTTTTAATAAAATATCAACGGTATTTGATTTAAAATAAAAATATATATTTTTTGAAATATAAATATGACATTTTCTGTTGAGAATTGATTTTTTTTGTTCAAAATTTAACTACTTGGTTAAATGTCTATCAAAACAAAAAACAATTTCGACAAAAAAGGGAATAGTTAAATTTTTAGTTTAAAAAATTAATTTTCAATAAAAAAAATTCCTCGACCAAAAAATGAAATTTTAACTAAAGAGATTAATTTTCTATTTAAAAAAAAAATAATTTTTAACAAAATACATGACTTTTCAACAAAAAAAATAAATTTTCAACCACAAAAAAAGAATAGTTCGAATTTAAGTTAGAGAAATAATTCTTTAACAAATAAAATAAATTTTCAACAAAATAGTTGAATTTTCAAACAAAAAGATTAAATGTTTATTTAAAAAAACTTTGAAGGAAAAATAGAATTGTTAAATTTTTAGTTAAAAAATAATTTTCAATAAAAAAAGTAATTTTCAACGAAAGAAAAATTAATTTTGAATTTTAAAAAACAACAACTTTCTACTAAAAAAGAATAATTTATAAAAAAAATACATGAACTCTCAACCAAATATTTTAATTTTTAATGGAATTTTGAACCTAATAGTTGAATTTTCAACCAAAAAGGTGAATTATTATTTCCTCATTCGATTTAGCGAAATTAAATTGATAAATTGGCCATACCACGCTGGAAACACCAGTTCCCGTTAGATCACTGAAGTTAAGCAGTGTTGGGCGCGGTTAGTACTTGGATGGGAGACCGTCTGATACTACTGCGTTGCTGTTGGCGGTGGTGGGTGTGGTGAGCCCACACTTGTAGTTATTTACTACAAGAAACTATCCACCTAGAAACACTACCCGAATCGGG
>CAKNYM010020766.1:11776-25783 GCA_932195095.1 Andricus curvator | reverse complement strand
GACGAAGAGGAAAAATACACATATTTGAGCAAAGTAAGGGTATCGGCGATAGACTATGTGCTCATGACTATGCAAGGGTGGGAGTCGGCGGATAGATTCGCATTAGATTGGAGGGTAGAATCAGACCATCAGCCATTAGGGTTATGGATACAGGGGAGAGCGGCGGAAGGCAAGGTGAGGAAAGAGTGTCGACGGGGTGAGAGAGTGAGCCGGACGAGGGAGGCGACAGATAAGTGTCAGGAACCGTTTGGGAAGGTACGCTTTGAAGGGGATTTGGTGGAAGAGATATGGGGGAATCTGAAATAGAAATTGAAAGGTGTGCGCAAAAGAAGGTATTTAGAAAGAAGAACAAAGGAATGGTGAAGCCGTGGTGGGACAGAGAATGTAAAAAGATGAAAAGAAAGGTAAAAAGGAAATACAATAAGTGGATAGAGGGAACTGCAAAAAGGGAGGAGAACGTAGAAACGAAGAAGCGGCTTAGGCTGATGTGTAAGAAGAAAGAGCGGGAAAAGGAGGAAGATCTGGAAAATGAGTTGGGAAGTGTTAAGACAGTGGGAGATGTGCGGAAGATGATAAATAGGTTTAGGAAGCGTAGAGTGGGAAAAAGCGAGAAGATAGGGAGTGAGGAGGGGAGGGACTTTTTTCAAGAATCGTTTCAAGGCTCAGATTAACGGAAGAGAGATAATGGGAGTAGAAGAACGAGGGAAGCAACGGGAGGGGGTAGAATGACGAGGAGATAGAGAAACAGATAAGGAAGTTAAGAAGGTCAAAGGCATCAGGGCTCGATGGGGTAGAGAATGAAGCGTGGCTGGTTAGTACAGAAGACGTTAGGCAGAGGCTGAAGGGGGTAGAGAAGAGAATACGAAGGGAGAAGGGATTCCCAGGAGGGTGGAGAGAGGGGTTGAAAGTGCCGCTGTACAAGAAGGGAGATAGGAATAGGCAGGAAAAATTATAGAGGGATTACGCTAAAGAATACGGCGTACAAAGTAAACGCGATGGTGTTGGCGGAGAGGCTGCGGAAGGATGTCGATGGGAAGGAATATTGCCTGAGACGCAGACGGGCTTTAGAGTAGGTAGGAGCACTATCGACAATATATAGCTTTGCAGCACGTGGTGGATAGAAAATTAGCGAAAAAGGGGTTAACAGTGTACGCGTTTTTTGTGGATCTGTAAGGCGCGTTTCCTTCGGTGGACGGGAGGAGGTTGTGGGAGGCGATTGAGGAGAAAGAAATGGAGAGAGGCATGATCTAGAGTGTAAGGAAGGCATATGAAGAGACGAACGATAGGATGAGAGGAAGGCAGGTGATTTCGGAGGGCTTCTGGATAAATAGGGGGTTCAGGGAAGGGTGTCGGCTTAGCCCAACGATATAGATATGCTCACTCGCGTATTCAGATGACATAGTTTTGCTGCAAAGAAGCAAAAAACCTGAATAAGAATAGGTTAGAGCTGAATGCGGAAAAGTCCAAGGGTATGGTGTTCGGGAAAGGAGGTGGGAGGGATAAGGGAGGGGAGTGGAAGTGGAAGGGAAAGGCGGTGCAGGAGGTGAAAGAGTTTGTGTACCTAGTCTTCCTATTTCGGAGAAATGGGGGAGTGGATGGTCACATAAAAGAGAGTCTGAGGAGGACAAATTTGGTTATGAGGCAGGTGTGGGGTGTTGGGAAAGAAGTTGTTTGCAGATGATTTTGGAAGGAGTATAAAATAGTTCGACTCGCTAGATATAAGCGTGCTATTTTATAGAGCGGAGGTGGAAATACGCCTAATTATATTGTTAGGAGGGAGACTGGGAGAACGAGTTTAGGTATTCTAATAGGGATTCGAACGCGTAAGTATAAGAAGAAGTTTTTGGAAGAGGGGGGAAGTAAGCTGGTTAGGGAGTGTTGGTGGGAAAAGGAGTACATGGGAGGGGAGAAGATGAAGGTTGGAAGAGAAAGATATTTTAGAAGGAATGGGTTGCAGGTGTATGAGGTTGTCAAGAAGAACGGCATGGAGAGAGAGAGAAGACAACAGGGCAGGAGAGAATAGGAGGGTCAATGTGTAATGGAAACTATGGGTGGATTATACCAAGTGAGAGAGCGAAGTATGTGGGCGAGAAAGGAGAGAAAAGAAGTCAGGAGCTTATAGCGAGGATGAGATGTGGGTGCATGGAGGGTTTTAATAGATTCTTGCTTCCTATGGAGAAGCAACTGTGTGAATTGTGCGGCAAGAGGGGAGCACGGGTTGGAGGACTGCGAGGGGGTGGCAAGGAGTGGCTTAAGCATGGAGGTATTACTGCATGAAAGAGGGGGCAAAAGGGCGATTGCATGGGTGAATCGGATGTTGTGTAAGATGGAGAAGAAGAGAAATATTGTAAATAAAATGTAGATATGTATTAGATATTAGCCGCGGAGGCAGAGTTTGGCAATGCAAGGCAAGGCGAAAGAAAAAGATCAAGAAAAAAAAGCGATAAGATCGAGGCGACATAGAATTAAGGTAGTTTTAAGGTGTGGATGGATGTTAGTTTGTAAGAATTAATTTTTAGACAAATTCCGTAAAACATAGAGGTGTAAGCAAGGCAATTTTTCAGGACCAGCAGGCCGAAAAATAAACGTTTCTCTAGATTACAAAAAGTTAATAATAAGTACTTATTCTTTTTTTTTCTTTTCGAAAACTGAGCTTTTCCTATTTAAAATATCATGTTAATTTCGAAAGCCCGGGAGCACGGGTTGATGTTGACCGATATGAAAAAAAATCGAGCGTTCCTTTTTCCGAAAATAGAACAAATTGGGAATATCATACCAATATCGATTACCAAAAATTGAAAGTCGATTTTTTGGACCACCCTAGGGTAGCGATAGAATGATATGAGGATGGGGAGTGGCAAAGAAGGGCTAAATAGGGATAGGGCGATACTAGCGAGGGGGAGAAAGCAACTAATGAGGTTATTGAAATATAAAAGGGGGGTCAATCCATTTCCTAAATAACATAGTTGAACGGGTATCCAGAAATTTTGATTGTAAACTTTTCGTTCAAAAGCTCTTTTTTTAAATATAAATATTTAGATTCCTTACATTTTTCAGCGTCAGATGAAAAAAAAATTGATGGAGGGTCTAAAAGTTTCTGAAATATTCAATAATTTTTTAGTACGACCGTCCGGCCTTACTATTGTTACGTCTAAGCTGAATAAATTAAAACTTAAAGCTAGGTCTCGGATATGAGGTAAAAAAAGAAATATTGAATATTATTTCTATGCGAAACATATGGACAAATTTCGAACTTTTCTATAAACAGTTCGAATTTTCTAGGAACAGTTCGACGCCTCCATTCAATAAAATTATATATGCTGACAGCACCGTCTATGAGACTATATACGAAATGGGCCGTGTATGAGACTATATAAAATTTTTGCCGTGTATGAGTCTATCTGCATCCTAGCAACTTTTCGGGAGAGCTGATTGAAGTTTGGAATGTTTAAAAAAAGTCATAGGTGCACTCTGAAATAATGGAAATTTTTGCTAATGCTTACTTAACTTCTAACCTCAATATTGCCCCCCAAATTCTGTCAATGAACGAGTTTGAAAACAATGAAAACTTAATAATAAGTAGGGGACTTTTTTCAGAATGGGTATAATTTTAATAATAACCCTGGCGGACCGAACGAACGGAACGGATACGCTACAGTGTATCCTTATAGTATCCACATCGTATCCTCTCCGTATCATGCAAGAAAAACTCATTAAAAAAGAAACATTAACATTTCACTTGTTGAAATTCGGATTCTACGTGAAATTTTGAGTTAAAAGGTCACAGAGTAATCGCAATAGTTTTTCTTGCAACATTAAAAACTTTTAAAAAATATAATACTTATCGATGACGTGCGCTGAAGGGGACTTCAAACGCATCGTCGTTCAGTAGCAGTTAGTTAATAGGCGTTAGCCGTCGACGATGCGTTTGAAGTCGTCTTCAGCCCACGTTGTCGATAAGTATTATATTTTTTTAAAGTTTTTAATGTTGCAAGAAAAACTATTGCGATTATTCCGTGACCTTTTAACCCAAAATTTCACGTAGAATCCGAATTTCAACAAGTGAAATGTTCATCTTCCTTTTTTAATGAGTTTGTCTTGCATGATGCGGAGAGGATACGATGTGGATACTGTGAGGATACGCTGTAGCGTATCCGCTCCGTTCGTTCGGTCCGCCAGGGAACTAACTAAAATGAATAAATTTGAAATATATAAATCAGTGAAGTAAATGCTTGAAGTATATGGATGTTTTTTAATCATGTTTTTGTATGCAAATTGTTTTAAAGCTATAGAAAATGAAGGAAAAGCGAAAAGGTTATATTTCAGGTTATGTTATTATATATTAGCGTGGAGATAAAAATTCTTTCCATTAAAAAAAAATTATATTAATTACTGGCGTACGTTCAATTCACAATTAATAACAAAAAATATCTATAAATTAACTTCATAATATTATACAGTAATTAAAGTGAGTACTTCAAATTTAATTCTTGGAAAGTTTAACCGGCAAAGTTAATGTTTGTTGCAGCGAATCTTTAGCCTTGAACCGATATAAACTTTGATTAACGCAGGGTACACAGGAGAGGTGGTACACTAATAAATCCAACATAGTAAACTACATGGGAACCTATGTGGGAACCTATATTGGCTTCTCTTTCGAATTCCTCTCTTAAATTACGATCTTAGATAGAATGGAAAATATTTTTGGATTTCCACATGGGTTAAGTGTATACTCGGCAATTATAAAAGCCCAAAAAAAACGACTGCAAAGCCGTACCCATTATAGAAAACTACTGCGCACTCCTTAAATATTAATTACTATAAGAAGAACCTATATAGATTGCAATCCTATATTCCTATCTTAGATCGTAATTTGAGACAAAATTCATGATGGATCCCACATGGATTCCCATGTGTGTTCCCAGATAGGTTTCTTGTAGTTCACTATGTAGGCTTTTCAGTAGGGAAGGGAGAGTCGGTGGAAGGGAAAAGGGCGAAGTGATGAGAAGAACATGTAGGACGAAGGAGGAGGGGGTACTGGGCGGTACAGGTAGATAGTGCCGAAAGAAATAATTAAGAAATATTGTCATGGAAGAAGGTATGCAAAAGGTATTTGCACTTCTATACAACCCTTATTGTTGGTTGCTTGTCTTCTGATTTACGGGTGGATTTTAAAATTAAAAACGCATTTCTTGTTTCTATGACTTACTTGTAAAATTCGGAAGCGTCAATGTAACTCTGCGAGGTGACTGATCTCAAGGCATTGAATATTCTTTCTCCAGTGGTGGGGCCATTTTTCCTCAACATCGATCCAGAATTCAGAGGATCTGGTGGAGCAGGTGGTGGTACAGGACCTGTTGCAATGTCTACGACTGCGTTCGGTGAAGACATAGAGTCGATATCTCGGAAAAATCCTTCGTGTTCATGGTGAGATAGATGATTATGTGACATATCGTACGTAGATCGATCAGGAAGGTTTTGAATGTACTGTGACACTCGTTGTAAACCTTGTATTTTTGTAGGACTACTATGTAAGCTGTAATTCCCAAGCGAATCTTCTTGAATAGGCGTATTACTTCGGAAGGGAATCATCTCGATGCTTTGAATCTCATTTACCTTTTGCGTCAGGTGGTTGGATAAGTCCTGAGCGTTTTGCAATATCCTCGAGACAGTTTGTGGCCTGTAGATCGAATCCATGCTAGTTTGCGTTTTGACATTAGTACAGTTTTTTAACCCGAAGCTGTTACTCATTCCTCGAGATTCGTGCATTATATCCTGTCGCGCTGCACTGTTCCTCTGCACGATGTCATAGCTACCGTAGGGTTGAGATGTTCGGCAAAAGTTATCATGATCATCGTATTCAAACTTTAACTCATGATCCGATATTGGAGCTCCTTGAACACTATATCTAATTTTTGCAGGTTCATCCACATGATCATATTCTTTGTAGGAACCACTTCTTATATCAGATAACTCTCTTCGTCGACCATTCTGAATTTCCATGTCATATCTAAGGGGAAAAATATGCAAGTTTTAAATTAACTTTTATTTTTCTACAAGATAAAGTCCAAGGAACTTTCAATACATATAATTAATAGATTCGGTTCATAGTACCTGCGATTAAAATTCGCTGATCTCATTTCGGCTTGATTTTGAACCGCATATGAAGACATCTGTATGCTTTCAGGTAAAGTCCTACAAGTGTAATTTTCGAATTCTATTTTGGACTGTTCGCTGGTTTTGAAAGACGCATAACTATCGAAACTCGTCGTTAAATGATCAGTATATGCATTGACATCTTCATGCTGGAAGAGGAAGACGGATGGTTCTGAGATACGAGCTGAGCTTGGAGCTTTTGGTAGAAATGGAGGAGGAGTTAGTGGACCAGAATTAGCTTCCTGCATTCTGAGTAAATCTACGGCATTAGGTGCATAAAGGGGCAAGGGTTTGGGACGTGCTGTCTGTCTTGGTTGAGGAGCTGGTCTTAGTGGTTGAGGCGGTATTGTACTTCCGGTTCCCAAAGGAGGATGGAGATCTCTGTCGACTGCTTCGAACCTATAAGAAACACGTGTTACAAAATACATTATCCTTATTATATAATTATTGTTAGAGTCAGCAGTCAGGGATGCTTTCGTTGCAAATTAATGTTTGCTTTGGCATTTGGCTACAACTCTTTTCTATTTTTGACCAAAAATATTATTCATTTCGAGCCCGTTTTATCACTTTAGCCTTTGTCCGGTTACATTATTTCATTGATAACTAATATTCCGTACGGAAACAATAGTGAAGCTTTCATAAATTTACCTCGTAAAAGATCCCTGCGAATCGAGCCTAAGATCGCTATCACTATGAAGTAAGTGTTGAGATTTGTTTCCAGTGTGACGGTATAAACCCGGTACGGCTTGAGCGGTAGGATGCTGTGCTTTCACCAAACCCACCTAACATAATAGAGATATTTTGAACCAAATTAATTCTAACATATAATACATAATAACTGGACATATGTCATTAGAAATATTGAGTTATTTATTTTTCCTATTTTTAGTCAAATACGCTTAGTACTGTGCTTTTTTGAATGAGAGGTAATTCAATTTTGTATAGATCGATCAAGACCTATTTTTTAAAAATGGTATCCAACTTGTTTTATTTGAAAATGAAAATGAAATTTAAAAAAATGGGCTGCAAAATTTGATAAGCAAAGTTTAATAAGGTTTAGTTCGAAATTCACTAGACACAAACAATTTTTAATGAGTATTTCAAATAAATTTCATGAATAAAGGCACACTTTGGCTATTATTTAATAAACATATTGCGTGTCTTCTTCAGGTCCGACTGAAAAAATTTGGTCAATGGTGCTTCGCAATGATAATAATATTCTACTTTTCATAATATGCTACCGTTTTTACGGCAAAGATTTTGTTATTTTTGGTAGAATGAACTCCAAATGTCTTGCTTTTTGTTATGTGCTGTGATACATCTCTATTATGTAAGAGTCGTGTTAGCGTCAATAGAATCTCCCTAAAGGACACTAGGCGTAAGGCCCTAGCCGCGGCTACTGGGCAGTGGTAGGACTTTTGGGCACGGCAAGCAGTCTAGCGAGAGCAAGGCCATGAGCGAGTTGATCCGAGCTTGTCCCCTTTTCTAGGGTTTATTGGCTCAGTAATTATTAATAAATACAGTTTAAATGATATTCGCGACTCTCTTTAATTGCCTATAACAATTCAGAAGTTGGATTAACGGGAATAAATTCCCATGTTGAGCGGAAATAGAGCGACCATTTTCGGTACGACGAGTGTTAAGATGTCAAGCCATTTCGAGCGCAGATAGCACTCCGAGGGGTGACCATCTACGTCGCACGACTAGGCCTTGTGTTTGCTGCGTTTTAACTAATGTCGAGAGGGAAGTTTGACGCCGAGGATGATTGTGTGCATTCGACGGGTAGGGCGAAATGTCTGCCTTCAAACTGGACTGTAGAAAAATTAACTGAACTCGGGAGGTGGTTTTCTGCAGCTTTCCTCTCCCATGGCCAAAAGTCCTGGCAAATGCGATTACTTCTGATAAATTTGGATGCAGCCGCGGGTTATCACTGGTTCTCATTAAATTCATACAGTGATCATAAGCTCACCTTAGTAGGACAAAATTTTAACAGGCCCATATCCAGTGAAGTGGAGTCGTCTGGTGGTATATGTACTCACACTAAAGGACTTAATTGATACTTTAGCAGCGAGGGTGATCCACGTATAGACTCTGCTTTACAGTGATTTTGAAACAAAGGCATAGTACAACAGGTTTTTAACAGCACTGCTACGGGACTTAAATGAACTAGCCTAACAAGACAATAATAATGATTATAATAATATAACAATATATTTCAATAATATAATATAATATAATATATATACAGGGTGCCCTACACTCAAGTGTCCAGACTTATGTAGCTGTATAAAAATAAAATAAATTGAAAATTCCTTTTCCAAAAATCAGATAAAGTTATAGTTATTCAGTTATAAAATATTAAGGCTGGACCAATCAGGAGCGTGGTATAAACAGTCATGCGTGCGTGAGCGGGAGTCCAACGCAGTGTAGTGACCGATGTTTCCCCGTCGCTAACCCCACCTCGGCGCTCGCTTCAATAACGCTGCGTTGAACTCCCGCTCACGCACGCCCGTCTGTTTGTACCGGGCCCCTGATTGGCCCAGACTAAATATTTTATAACCCAAAAACTAAAACTTCAACTGATTTTCGGAAAAAGAATTTTCGATTTATTTTTTTTATTTTTATATACCTATATAAGTTCAGAATGAAAACACTAAAAACACTAGAAACACTACCCGGACCGGGTAGACAGGCAATGAACTTTCGAGTTCGAACTGCTAATCAATGTATGTATGTATATAAGTCCAGACACTTGAGTCTGGGCCGCCCTGTATATTATATTTTGTATAAAACATGGTTAAACAACCACCGTATGGTGTCACTGGGAGCAACTGTCATCTAGGAAAATGACACCGGCTCCCAGTAGAATCGCGGTGAATCACACCTATGACCACGTCTCACGGCTGTGAGATACATGCATGCATACAGCCATACATACATACATATATATATATATATATATATATATATATATATATATATATATTATTTCTTTGGGATAGTCCCAAAGGCATAACCCCTAAACGGAGGCGTTACAACCGTGCCGAAAGCTGAATGGCACCTGGGTGAGGTGTTTTAAATGTTGACTCTGGGATACCAGGCGACCTCTCAGAGTAGGCAGCCATATCTTTGCATGCGGGGCTCTACAAGGACGGGCGAACCCTTTCCCTAGCTGCTCGTGGGAACAACAATGACACCACCATACCACCAAAAAGTTGTAGTTGCGTTTCAAAACGACAGAACACCCGCCAATGGGTCCGCAAAATGCCAGCATTATCCATTTTCACAGCAGCTTTATGGCGCGTATGCACACACTGTGGTGCCAGAAACACCCAGAGCTTCAGCACGTTTCGCATCAGTCATTGCCAAATCAAACGGACTATCTCCGGAAAAATGGATATGAACGCGGAGCGCTTTCCCAACCGCTGTATGAACAAGCCGCAGACGAAGAGGATTAAGCGACATTTAAGACCAAACCGCGGAAAGCAGGCATTTCTGAGAGATGATCGCAATTTCAGGACAAGGTGGAACATTGACATCCAGGGTCCTCATCAGCCCCAAGATCTGGCTGAAATGGATGCCTCCCTTCGTGAGGATATCTTGGAGGAGTCCGACCTCTGGACCATCAATTGTTCAGTGTATGGTGCTGCAAAATCTTTGGCTGATTCAAATTGAAGGCTAAAATCGACAATGAATCAAAAGACCAAAAGACGCTTGCATCAACTCAACAAGTAGATTGGATGGACAAGACAGAATGCGTCCCGTGTTTAGTGTGTGCCGGAAAGGGTTCGAAAATTCGCCCATGAACTGAGGATCTACAATGACACACTGAACAAGTCAAAGCTGCTGACAATCAAGCAGAATATTGTTGACAAAATAGGGTGTTATCTCACGGAAGGATGAGAATAAAAAAGAGGGAGAGATGGTTTCAGGGAGAACCAACAGTTTCTCGCCTAACCATCACGCCTCTTCAGTCCTGAACAATAGGATTTTTTTTTTAAGGATGCAGCAGCCCATCAGCGCGTCCTTGTCAATGGCCTGAATTGACTACCGGAATGCTTTCGATTCAACCTTTCACAGACTTATCATCTGTGTGTTGGAAAGCTTGAAGGTTCATCGACACATAGTAAGATGTATAGAGAGATTGATGCCCCTTTCGAAAACTACATTTACTATCTCATCTGGAAATTACCGTGTGACAATGAACAACGTCACCTTCCAGAGGGGCGTCTTTCAGGGTGATACCATGAACCCCCTGCTCTTTTGCATCACACTTCTGCCTCTATCTCTCGGACCACGAAATTCTCCTGGATACCTCTGCGGCGATACTAATAATCGCGTGCATAAAGTCACTCGTGTATTTTATATGGATGACCTGAAGATCTATGCTTGTGATGCAAACAAACTTCAACTTGCTCTAAATATCGTCAAGATGTACACTGGAGAGATTGGTATGGACATTGGATTGGACAATACATACCTGGGCATGCCTCAAAGCCGCATTCAGTACGTAACATCAGTGAAGGAGTCTCTCCGAAGCAGATACAAGCATCTTCTTCGACAGATTTGATCTCCAAATCTGTCGGCGTTGAACAAGGTATCTGAGACTAACATGCATACCGTCTCGGTTCTACTCTTCTCGTTAGGGGTGGTTCAATGGATGAAGAACCAGCTTACGGCCCTTGATATAGCCACGCTTATACACGATTATACATCTCACGCCGTCAAGGCGGACGCGGACTTCTGAATCTCCAATGTCTTCATAACCGAAATGTTCTAAATACAGCTTACATCGTTGCAAACGGCAGAGATCCACTCCTAAAAATGGTCAGGAAACATTACATGATTCGGAAAGGAGCGTTCCTTCACAAAGCCGCGGAGCAGGCGGCCGAGACCCTTGGCCTGAATTTTAGTATCAGAAGTGAGGAAAGGGCATTACTCCATCTAGATGCCTGACTTCTAAAAGCCGAAGCAAAGCAAGGAAAGGTTGAAGAATTCCGCCAACAGCTACTCGACAAAAAAATGCACGGCAACTTCCACAGAAATGTAGAAGATCAGTCCTTGTCGAAGGAGCAAATTTCTGCTTTCCTCAGATCATCAGGTCTTAATTCATGTACAGAGGGTTTCATTTTAACATGCCAGAACGCTGCCATTTCCACCTTAGTATACCGTAACCTCATTTTACGTCAAGAAGTTCCCAGCGATAGGTGCAGAGTTTTCTCACGCACACGCTGAGTACCTAGTACACATATTATCCAGGTGTCCCACTCACGCGGGAACGACGTATTTCTTTAGACATAATGCGGCCCTAAGAGTGCTTCATCACCACCTTTGTCGTTCTTACGGTGTTGGCCTGCGACCCTGCCCTGCCGAACGCTCCGATGGAGATAGAGTCAATTGTCCAAAGCGAGCAGTGCCAAATTTTCTGGAATTAAAATTTTCGGACATCAGTCTCTAATACACACTCAAGGCCTGACGTCCTTCTCCAAGACTTTGAGAAACGAACTATATTCGTGATCGAATTTGCGGCTCCAGCCGACTACAACATCACTGCCAAGGAGAAGGAAAAGGAGGAGAGGTATCTTTAAAGGTCGCTGCAATGACTGTACCCAAAATATTCGGTTAAAGAAATTTCCCTTTTGATCGGTGATCTCGGAGGTGCGAAAATATCACTGGTTCGTAACCTTAAAGCCATTCCCGTGTGCCAAAAATATGCCGAGGAATTTGCGAGATGGATGCAGAAAGCTGTCATCCTTGGGTCGCTTCGTGTCCTCAAGACACACGAGGGTTTTGCCGGCCTGTCGTTGTGATTTCATCGTGCTCTGTGACCACCCATCTCAAGGTCGTGAGACGTGGCCATATGTGTGATTTACCGCGGTTCTACTGGGAGCCGGTGTCATTTTTAGATCGTAGTTGCTCCCAGTGGGACCCTGCAGATCAAATTTTATTCATTAAAGTAAATTCATTTATTAAAAATACCTTCTTTGGTCCTTTAAGGGAACTTTTTTCCGAAAATGGGATCCGCTTCCTTATTCACATTCTTATCGAATCCTGTAATATAATTTCTTTCGTACGTATGGCTTGAAAATGTTTCGTTTTAAAATAATAAAGTCAACTTGAATTAAATTTAAGTGATACAAGTTCATACTTTAATGTTTTTGAGGCTGTTGGAATGGTGTCCAAAAAAATGGCGAAATTTTTCTGGAGAACTCAAACTTTATCACTAAAATTCGATAAATCGGGATTAAGGTTTCAAAAACGCACTTTGCACATTTTCTAGACCCCGAAAGGGGTTTCGCGGTGGCAGGACATTGGGTAAGTCTCTGTTTTTTCAAGAAAAATACGATAACTGCTAAAAAGTCAGAGTGGACAAATGTAGCAACAACTGACGACATCCCGCGATGACAGCTGATAGCTTTTGATCGTACTATGGAGATGTACTATCGGTAAAGGTCGCACCTGTCTTGGCGGGAATGTTAAATTTGAATAAAAAATGCAATTTGTGATTTTATTTTTTTGTTTTTGTTTATTGACAAGTCCAAATGATTGGCGAAAGCAATAGTATCACTGTAATTTATATAAATAATTCATTTCTTCTTAGAATAATAAACGTGGTCTTGGAAGAGGAAAAGTGTACAAGTGATAAAAAGATGCCGCTGTGAACTCGCTGATAGTAATTGATAATAATTTTAAAATTTTCTTTAAAATTATTTATTGAATTATTTACAAATCTTGTCTTGACGTAAATTATAATAATTTTATAACTCATTATCATATCATATAAAATTCTAGACTTGTTGTACATTTTTGTTGTATTGTAACGTACAAGACAAAGATGGAAATGGCGTATTACGTATTGCATTTTCGCAATACGATCAAGCTATCAGCTGTCATCACATGATGGTGTCAGTTGGCTTCCTTCACACTTCACGTTGTTGCTACATTCTTCGACTCTCACTTTTTAGCAGTTATCGTATTTATTTCGAAAAACCAGAGATTTACCCAATGTCCTGCCACCGCGAAACCCCGTCTAGGGTCTAACAAATTTTCAAAGTTTCGCCGTTCTTTTGGATACAGTACCAAAGCCTTAATTTGATTTTCTGGAAATAGTAAAAATTACAATTCACTTATTTATTCCAAAATTATTCTATGTGCAGGATTCGATGTAAAATTATTCAATTTTTTATCATTTATAAGAAGAATTAAATTATCTTTTTGTACTCCTGAGAAATTGTATAATTTCAAGACTAATAATTTATTAAATACGACAATCTTTTAGGCTAGTAATAATTATTAGTCTGGAAGATGTTGCATTTATTAGGATCTCGTACGTAATTTATAAATTATCAATTTTTTATGTTTACATTTTTAAATCTTCCTTCTACGATTATGCATTTGTAAACGATTGAAATTTGAAACGAAACATGTTTTAATAAAAAATGTTTCTCCATGTGACTGGCTATAGAATGCAAAACGGTTTGAGGCCTATGTCAGTATTTTGATGCTTATTGAATTTTATTTAAAAAAAGTTGAAAAGCATGGAAAGTTTAAGTGAATGATCTTTTCTACATGTTAAATGTATAAACGGGTTAATGCAGAAATTATTCTAATTGTTTAAACGTATAACCGGTGAACCGAGGCACTAGAACAGGTTTCAAAAGTAATTTTTGCGATTTCTGTGAGAAGATATTGAAAATGTGATGAATATTTCAGTGGTCATGTTGTTAAAAAAAATATTTAATATATCCAGCGTAATTAGAGAGGAAGAAAGCACTGAAATATTCAAAAAAATTCGATAACGATTTATATACCTGCGAATATTACATAATACTCAATTATTTAGCTGGTATC